>CAUYRH010078080.1:0-28413 GCA_963574655.1 Perodicticus potto
TAGCTTGTAGTCCCACGTACTTGGGAGGCTGAGGCAGGAGGATCACTTCAGCCCATGAATCTGAGGTTGCTGTGATCTAGGCTGAGTTCACTGCACTCTACCCAGGGCAACAGTAAGACTCTCTTTAAAAACAAAAAAAAATCAGCAGTCTGGTAGAGGAGAGAGGAATGCAAAAACATCACATCCCATAATAATTACTTCTCTCGGAGACATCACGGTATTTGTGACATCTGTTTGTCACATATTCATAGGACCGTAGCCCTATAAGGGAGGTGACAGATCTAACATTAGAGCACAACTGCTCCGGTCTCAGCTTCATCTCCTAAGGAGCAAAGTGACCAGCAGCCCCAAGAGGTGGGGGGAGTCCCAAGAAGAGGGCCCACCAGAAAGGAGCACGCCTGTACCAAAGCAGCAAACTGATCCTCTTACAAATGTCATAGATGAAACAAATGTCCACAGGCCAACTTTGTCCATTGTGCTTCTCCTGTGGGAGGTTTAACCTTCATGGCCCTGCTGGCCCTGGCCAGGACTGACTGGCAAGATGTCTTGGGATGTAGAATATTCTCTTTTCCATTTCCATTAGGATTAACATTTGAAGGCCAAAGTTCCAGTCCAAGATTCTATTGTTTCTGCATCTTAGTGCCTTGTTCCTTTGAGAACTGAAAGTTCAGTGCCCCAAATTATTAATCAAATACAAATTACTGATAGGACCAGCTACATAACTTGTGGGGCCCTTTGCAAAATGTAAATGTGTGGCCTCCAACCAAAAAGCAGGGGGACCAGCCATATTTAGGTACTAAATATACTTTCGTGGTGCCTGATGTGTCCTGCCCGGATTGAGGACAAGTAAATCTTCTAAGGTATAAGAAGTTTACGCCACCACTGCCGGGGCAGCCTGACCCGCCCGGGGCAGAGGCACCTGCAGAGCCTCCCACTGGAGGCGCTGCTGAGCTGCTAGAGGGCGGGGTGACTGTGGCCACGCCCCTCCCAGGATGCCTTGGGGCTCCTGCGTCGTACGTCAGCCTCCATACTTAGTTTCCTGCTTTGGACTCTGGCCGGAGTCGGCCGCCCCTCCCCACGTGTCTTGGCCAGAGTCTGCGCCCCGCACCCACTTGGGTCACCAGCGGCAGGGAGCGAGCAGCCGACGGCAGGACGAGACGCTGCAGAAGGGCGGGCGGTGGGACCCGGCGTCAGCAGAGGCACTGCGTGCGGCCCGCGCTCACGGCACCATCTGACGTCATCGGCAAAGTCAAGTTCAAAGGGAGAACTCGGACCCTCGGGACAGCGACTGCAGAGCGTCAGATCCAGTGTGGAGCTGGCCCTGATTACCGGGCGTCTGCACCTTACAAGCCCCGGGTGCAGTCACGGACAGAGTCGGCCAAGTCGCGCGCTCGGGACGGGACGTGCGCCCTAATGCGGCTGAGCACGAGAGGCCACGTACAATAAGCAGGTTAATTAGAGCGAGGGGGAGCGGTAGCCAGCTTAGAGCCCTCCGTAAAGAGTCCAACTTTGCACCCTCTTCCACTTTTACTAGCAGTGTCGTGACCTTGGGCTATTTACTTAACACCCTCTAAGCCCCTTTCCTTGTCTGTAAAATGGAGAACTTGATCATACCCCTCTCGATAGGATGGGGTCGTGCTAGTGTTTGCTACTGTTGCTTTTTGGCGGTAGTATTGGTATGACTAGTATCCATTAGCTGTAGTTTGAGTGAACAGGGATAAGATGCATGGAATTAGAGAAATGGGGGAAAAGTGAGCACTCAGGTGAAAGAAGCACTTTCCTTAGTGCGTTGCAGCTAACTGACTCAAATTTAGATTATTTTTGCTTATTTAACGCCAGCCAAATTAAATTGTCCCTTTTTTCTTCACCTAATTGTTTAAATGATTTGGTGCCACAGGGGGGAAAAATCTAGTAATATAGCATCCTTCGAGTTTTGTTAAAAAGGGCTTTAAAGTTAAGTGAAGCACAGTTTAATTTCTGATTTCTAGAGGGAAGGAAACGATGACGTGCAATGGACGCCTCACTGAACTGTGACTCATGAAATTCAGTATTTATTCTCATTTTCACCACTGATGTATTGAGCACATTCCCCTTAACCCCTGGAGAAATGTCGTGGTAACACTTGTCACATTTCCTGCTTGAAATATTCCAAGGATTAGGTCAAATTCTTAAAATACTAGCAATTTGATGAAAGGTACTTGCTCAATGATTAGGAAAAGCAATGCAGAAGCTGTTTCCTGATTTAAAAAGAATCCAGGAATTGTTTGAAATACAGTTGGATTTCTACACATCTCGATTGCAACCTTCCAAAGAGGCATTCATCAGTCTGGAATTTCCCAGGATCCTTTGCCAGGAACTGGTGTTGAGTTACCAGAAAATCAATATGGCACGTAGCTCGTTTATCTAGATAGTAGCTCAATGCACACATGCTCATACAAAAGTCCTTTCATCACTTGTGGAGCTCCAATTCAGGAGAAAAGGGAGTGTCTTAATCAGAGACAGAAAGGATTCATTTTATAAAATGTTGTAAAGAATTGTCCCGGGTTCATATTGTCACATTAATATGAACTACGTCCAATCTAAACCATCTCCATTTCCCCTCTCCATTTTCTTTTCTCCTGTTGTGTGTGTCCTCAGAAATGTCCCTTTAGCATTAGTCTTTGTTAGAGATTCCAACTTGTCCTTTTCTGAGAGCAGGATTTCTTTCTTCTGTAAGTCTGTGTGTTTCCACACTTGGCTGAAAGCTCAAGATACTTAGACTATCTTGTAAAATAAATCTTTTCCATCCTGAAAAACATGTGCTAGTGTTAAAAATTTGAAGATCTGGGAGGAGGGAGACAGAGACCAGAGCCTGGGAGAGTGGATAGAAAACATTTGGCTCTTCATCTGGGTTGAGTCACTTAATCAGCAGCCGGATCCTCAAGAGACCCGAGGAGAATTCCTGGGCTCTTTCAGGAAACAGATTACTCCATCTGAGTGAAATCTTCCTTGGGAAATAAATGGCACTGGAGAGAGGAAAGTAATGTTTCCAGCTCCCATCTGTCTGTTTCAAGTGATTTTTCTTCTCCCCAGAATACTTAAGCTTCTTTATTCCTTGGGTTTATTTTGTTTGAAATAAAATTTCACTGACTACCCATAATTTAGCAACCTAGATTCTGCCCAATTTTGGATTAAATGGGTAATCCAATTGAATTGCCAGGTACTGTAATGGAGTTTTCTGTCTTTTCAAGGGAGAATGAGAAAGGGACTTGGTATCTTTTCATGTAAATCACATTGGTTTTAAGTGAGACTCATGAAACCCACTGCTCTTCCTCATAAAGACGCAGAGTAAGCTGGATGCGGGTTCTGCTGTGTCTGTTCAGGACCAGTCGTGGTAACTTCGGCCTGCCCTCCACATTGGATGGGAGTGTTTGTGAGTTCTGCGTGTGTGCGTAGAGAATCACTTAGACAACTGTCCAGTCTTGGAGGCCTTTATGGAGCACCTGATTGTGAATCCCCCCAAGAGAGGAAATCGGAAGAGGTGGGGGGTGAGTGTGAGGAGAGTGGAAGGGGTGGGGTGCTGGTGTGAGGAGAGTGGAAGGGGTGGGGTATGGGTATGAGGAGAGCAGAGGTGATAGCACTGTTTGTGGTTTGAGGGCCGCCGTGTGCCAGGCACTGCCCTAGGCAGAGAACATGAAGGTTGAGATTGTGTTTAATCTTGGTTCTGCTACTTACTGGGTATGTGAATTTGGGCAAGTTATTTAATCTGTCTAAGCCTCAGTTTCCTCACCTGTAAAATGGGAACACTTACATGATAATAGCTAACACCTTCTGAGTACTTTTTATGCCAGGCACTGTGCCCACAGCAACCCTATGAAGTAGGTACTAGAGAAGTCAAGTAAAGTGCTCGGCAAGTAAGTGTTCAGTGATAGCTACTATCATTATAAATATATTTTATTACTCTATAAAATGCAATATAATCTATATCTTACTTAATTTTCCCTAAAACCCTATAAAATTGGTATTATCATCCCTAATTTTTACTCATGAGGAAACTAAAGAGGTGAAATAATTTGCACCTGTTTGCTTAGCTGCTAAGAGGTAGAGCAGGAGGATTTAGATTCAGGTCTTTGTAATTCCAAACTTACTCCCTTTTTACTATGTTGTGAGAAAATAACATTGTCTTCTGCCCTGTGGCTGCAGGGTTTCTCTTTTTTGTGGAAAATATGTATTTATTTATTATTATTATTTTTATTGTTGGGGAATCATTGAGGGTACAAAGAAACAGGTTACATTGGCTGCATTTTATAAGGCCCTTTTATAATTGTGTCCTGCCGCTAAGAGGTGTGCCATACACGGTGACCCTCCTTCCCTCTCTCCACTCTCCCATTCCCCTATCCTCCACCATGAACTAGCATCGATTGTCCTCTAGCAGAATTGAGTACATTGGATTCTTGCTTCTCCATTCTTGTGATGCTTTACTGAGTAGAATATGTTTCAGCTCCATCCAGGTTAATACAAAAGATGTAAAGTCTTCATCTTTTTTAGTGACTGACTAGTATTCCATGGTGTACATATATCACAGATTGTTAATCCATTTCTGGGTTGGTTGGCATTTAGGCTGTTTCTACATTTTGGCGATTATAAATTGAGCTACAATGAACAGTCTAGTGCAAATGTCTTTATGATAAAAGGACTTTTTCTTCTGGGTAGATGCCAAGTAATGGGATTGAAGGATCAAATGGGAGGTCTAGTTGGAATTCTTTGAGGGTTCTCCATACTTCTTCCAAAAGGGTTGTATTAGTTTGCAGTCCCACCAGCAGTGTAAAAGTGTTCCCTTCTCTCCACATCCACGCCAGCATCTGCAGCTTTGAGATTTTGTGATGTGGGCCATTCTCACTGGGGTTGGGTGATATCTCAGGGTGGTTTTGATTGGCTGCAGGGTTTCTTAATGTCTACAACCCTGCTTCACAGGCCCGAATTTGGTCCCAACAGCTTTTTTGAGAAGGAGGGCTTGAGGTGGCATTTGAAAGTATGTCCCCGGATAGGTTCAGCTGTTGTCGTTGTGTGCCCACCCCAACTTCTTAGCTAAGAGAGCTTCTGGGACCACCGCCACCACCACCATCACCGCTGCCACTGCTGCCATCATCCTGCCCTGCCGCCATCTTGCCCTGACTAAGCCTGCTCATCTTCCTGTGCTTGATTCAAACACCACGTCTTGTGGTCTTATGTAGCTGTTCCTGAAACCCTGGCCTTTCATTTTTTAGTCCTTTATCCAGCACTTATTTAAAGAGGGCTTAAAATGTGTCAGGCATTCTTCTAGAGCTAGAGAACAGTATTGAACAGACCTCCCTCTTGCTTAGCTCATTTTCCTGCAGCATCTTGAAGTTCTTGCTCCCAACATTTCATGCTTGTGGTTATCTGACCTCCCATTTGATCCCATAAGAATTTGGATTAATGTCCTTCTTCCCCACTAATTTGTAAACATAGAGAAGGCACAGATCACACGAGATTTTCTTAATTACACAGATCTCTGAACTTAATAGGCACTCACGTATTTGTTGAATAACTGACTAGCAGTGGGACACGTTGATTCTCCTTTCCTCAGGGAACACTAGCTACACTCCCAGGACTTTTGTCTTGCAGCCAGCCTCGGAGATAGATGCCAAAGGCCCACAGGGTCCAAGCGTGTTCAGTGAGGAGGGGGTGGGGCAGGTCAAGAGTGCTTCCCTGGGGTGGAGGGTGTTAGGCTGAAGAAGACACAAGCAAAGACAGAGACAAGCGTTACAGCCTGCTAAGGCCAACATAGATACCCGGAGGGTAACCGCCAGGCAGACTCCTGCCCTGTGCCCTGTGCCCGGAAGCCAGGCCGGGTCCTCAAAGGCCAGAGCATCTGTGCCCAGTTAGTAATGATGCTGCTGCATTTATGGCAGCTGCTGGAGAAGCACATCATTCAGCTGAAAGGGAGCAGACAGGGCCGACAACTGGAAGGAGAGAAGCCCAGTCTGTCTGTGAGCAGGGAGATGGCCTGGACCACTTAGTGTGCACGACGGCAACTTCCTACAGTCTGGGGCACAAGTGGCCTGGAGTGTCACGTGTACCTCCCTTCCCTGGACTCTAGGGGTGATGTTGGAAGTGGGCAGAGGGCCAAACCATCCAGGCAGCCTGACCCGCTAGTTCCCCAGCTAAGTGACTTTGAACCTGCCTTTGTCAGCAATCACCTGTCCAACCGTGGGGCTGATTGAGCTTCTGGGACTACAGTGCCTACCAAGGGGCGATACCAACCAGGACAGGGGCGCCCTGGGCTGCATTCACCTTGGAGCCAGTGAGGACAAGCTCACAGTGATCTGGTGATTGAAAGGTTGTGTCAGAGTGGCACGAACTGCGTTGAGGACGTCCGGCGGTCCCCCAACTGGAGAGGGCAGCTGCTGCTGAGGGACGAGGGGGCCCCATTCCTGACCTACTGCTGCAGGGCATCTGCCCACCTTGGTGCAGAAAATGTGGCTCCACATGGCTGCTATTCTGTCTTCTCTGCGCTGGCCGTGGTTCTGTGTGATCCTGGGGAGGCCTTTCTGGTCCCCACCCCCTTCTGCGGTGGCTTTGCCTCTAGCTCCCCCCTTTATGCAAAAGTTGAGCTGATTCCCGTTCACTCGGACAGTGGTATCACTGAGGCAAACACCAGCTCATGTGAACAAATTTGAATAAGCCGAACTTGAAGCTAAGAGTAAGGGGGAGAAGGACAGAGGCCTCATGCTAACCCACCCTCAGAACCCTCTGGGTGACATCTGCTCCCCAGACTCACTGATGGAATCCCCCAGATTTGCCAAGAGGTGTAACCCGCGTGTGATCACAGATGAGATTTACACACTGTCTGTGTTTGATGACTCTGTCATATTCCAGTGTTCTGAGCATAGAAAGTTTGCCTGATCCCAGCAGGACCCATGTGATCTGGGCACCAGTAAGGATCTCAGCATCCCTGGCTTCCCCCCTGCCGCTCCGCACACCCACAACAAGGAGGTGGCCTCTGCTCTGCGCTCCTCTGCCATCTCCACAGTGTTTCTGGCGTCGCCCAGCAGACCCAGCTGCTCCATGACAGAGAATGGACGGACAGACCGTCCTGCCCTCCAGTCACTGGCAGCTCTGGAATGCTCACAGGTGCATCACTGACAAGCTGAAGGCGTCGGAGATCCCCCTTCCTCCATCAGTGTGCTGGCCTCTACGTCTGGATCAACTTGAAAAGCACCTGGACCCGAGTACACTGGAGGAAGAGTGAGCCTCCATTGCCGCTTCCTGGACAGCAAGCTGATTCCATCCTGTGGCACAGCCTACATGTGCAAGGAGCCTGGCCGGTTCCGCCTCATCTTTGCAGAAAAGCCCCTCTGGCTAAACCTAGCCAAGCCTTGGTCCTGTCGGGTGCTATGGGAGCAGAAGCAGGCTTGGATAGTGAAGCAGCTGCAGAATGCAGTGAAAGAGCAGGATGTCATCTCTGCTCGGGAAGCCACTGATGTCTGGGTCTCTGGTCCAGAAGGCTGGGAGTTGGTCCAGTAGTGCCGCAGCCGAGCCAATGGTGGGCTCCTGCAGGAACCATCTCATCTGACCCGGTTATCAGCCTCGTTCCGCTGAGCATCTGCCATCTTTGGAAGCTTTGTGTCTTTTTAGTCTTTGCTAATCAATGTGCGTGCAAAATGATGCTTTTATTGGGGGTGGGGCGGGAAGGCAGGCACCTGGACGGATAAAGAAAGCTTGTAGGCCCATATTTAAATGGGTTAACTTTTAAATTCAATATCCAATTAGGCCCATATTCTCTTAAGAAAAAAAAACATCCAATGGCTCCATATTGTGACCTCCCTCTTGTAAATGGTTCTTACCTGGGGGATGTGGAAACACAGGCATCTTTGCTTAGCACCAGTGAGAGTACAGACTGGTACAGCCATTGCAGAATTTAGTCAAATTACGCATGCGTGCAGTGGTCCAACAGTAGAGCTCCTGGGTGTGCAGCCCAGGGTTGTTTTCACACAGTGCATTGGAAGACCTAGGCAGGAATGTTACTTGCAGTATTATTGGTGGGCGTCTGCCATCATCACTGGGAAGGTGATGAGTAGAATGTGGTGGGGACACGTAACTGGGGATTAAGTAGCAGTTAGAAGGTACGAGTTCGTGTAGTAAAAGTGAGTTAGTGATGTACACCCTAGCAAAAAGCAGCCACAGTAATGCTTAGTGGAGTAAGTAGAAAACAGAAAATGTTTAACATAACCATTCTGTAAGTTAAAATGCATGCACACAAGACAGTTCACGTTTTACAGAAACTTAGACAAATAAAAAGATCCACACGGAACCCACGAGAATGATCGCCTGTGGTAAAAGGAGAATGAGGGGGGTGACGAGGATACATGGAAATTAATTTGAATTTATTTATAAGTAAAGTAAGGGAGAGGCCTCTCATGGACCAACGATGTTACAGAAGGTTCCAAAGCAAACACAAAGTCCTTCCAGAGCACACGCTCTGTTCTGGGCACCACTTGGCAGGTTGGTCTGTTATGTGCACTCCCCGTTGCCGCCATCGGGTCACACAGCTTGCACAGGTGCTGTGAAGTATCGTGACTGTCTCTTCTGTTACGGTCATCCTTGTTCTGTTTTTCCCGTGGCTGCTGCTTGGGAACTTGAGTTCCCGTGTCTGCTCCTGTCCGGCTCCAGGGGAATCTGTGAGAACAAGGATCAGCGCTGAGGTCGGCACAGGCGGCTCTGCTCCCGCTGATCCCGGGGAATGATCTGTCTCTGCCATGCTGAACAAGACCCTATTCAATCATCTCAGTGTGGCGTCTGGGGTAGGCCCCGGGCTCCCAGTCATGAGAAATGTGGACAAGTCTTCTGGTTTCCTTTGGAGTTTGATGCCACCTTAGTGCAGCCATGGCCTTGTCTCTGGAGTGTCCTGAACACAGGCAGGGGGCCTGCTCCTTGGTTCATCCTCTCCCAACCCCGACACTGTGGTTCCCCGTTATGGACACTGTTGTCATTTCACGGCTCCAAAGCCACTTCTTCCGGACCTTTGGATCCCACTGCCACAGGACAGCAGCACCCCCCTGACAGGGTGTCAGGTCCTTACTGAGCTGCCAGCAGGCGGCCACTCTCTCATGTGGGGGTTGGTGGACACTGGCCCCCAATGCAAAGTCACTGGGCTACAGTGGCCCAAGGAGCATCCAGAGGTATTTTATGAGCTGGGAGACACCAGAGAGTGGTTGGGAACCCGGAACAGGGCAAGTATGGGGGCCGCATGGGAGAGGGTGCCGCTGTTCTGAACTTGTCCAGCTGGGGCCATTGTACTGAATGAGTCCGGCTGGGGCCAGAGGTAAAGCAGCCGCAACAGTGTCAGGAAGGCCCAGCGGTTCCAGGCACACAATCCCTAGGGCCTCAAAGTTTGATTTTCCATTTCTGATATTACATACAGGAGCATCCAGCTAGGCCCAGAGACACTCAGGTAGGGTTGCAAGAGGAACCACTTTAAATTGGGGTCCCTTTTAGAACCACACAGTCTATAAAAATTTCCCCGTGAGTACTATTAGTTATACAGAATGTTTTCTGATGATAAAAACATTAATTTGTTAAATGCAAAGAATTAGACTACAAATTGTGTAACCTTCTCTTGTCATTTCTCATTTACATTTATATCCATATCTGTATCTATCTGCTAAACGCCTCAAAAAAATGGAAATGGCCTGAATATTTCCATATCTGAGAAACCTACCCTAACAGACACACACAGACACACGTGCTTTGCTCCCCTACCCTGCAGGTACCATCAGGACACACAGTCGTTTTCCACTTAGTGAAATATAAACATACATCTATCCTTCCATAGCATTCTACTTAATAGCTTCATGGCTTCTATTGTGTAGCTATGCCAGGATTATTTAACTGAATCCTGTCACTAAATATTCAGGTTATTTCAGATTTATCAGTGCTGTACACTCTGTTGGCTCCTTGGGGTGCATGTATCCAACTATCTGCTTAGGGTAATTTCCTAGGGGAAGGATTTCTAAGTCATGCACTTTCCCTTTCCTACGTGTTTCCAAATCTTCTTCCAGGAAGGGTGTACCAATTTACATCCCCACCCAAAATTCATGCATGTGCTGGCTTCCCCAAAGCCTCATGAGCACCAGATAACATCACTCTTCTTGATCCTTCCCATCCTGACATCTGGTTCTTCTTCTGAAACCTGGACGTCATCACCAGTAGCTTAACTTTTCCTGAGGTTAAGCAGACGTGGCAATTTATTATTTAGAGATCTGGCTTCCCACTGGAAGGAAACAAATCAACCGGTGAAATGTTTTCCTGGTCTTTAAGGCTAAACTGAACTTTCCTTTAAATATGTGCCTGGATTTCTGAGTTTAACTGGCCAGGATAGAGTGAGCTCATTTCAAAGCTGAGCAAAATTAACAGGCCCGTGAAGGAGCGTCCATGGTCTGCGTTCACCTGAACTGGAGAATCTGTCGGGGCACCACTGAATTGCACACAGGTCACATCCCTCTGATTTATCTTAGAATTCAATCTAAACAAATTATTCATGTTCTTTTAAAAAATCTACTTTTCCCCAAATATACTATTTGTCTTAGGCATTCTAAAATTTTGTTAATAATGACTCATCTCTATCTAACAATATTACGTTTTCTATTTGTTTCTTTTTTTTTAATTTTACTAAAGTAGTTGTAAAATAGTTATAGAAACTATGGCCTCAACCTCCTAGGAATAATTTACTCTTATAATTTACTTTTTAAATTTCGGAATACTCTGGATGTTACTTCTATAAATACACACACACATACCTAAAATTAAGATAATTTTTTTTTCCTATCAAGACTCACTTCTTCTCCCAAGGATTAAATTTTTAAAAAGATGTTGAGAAGTAGAGCTCCTAGCTTCGTCTTCCCAGCTGTGGGGATGGAAGGAGAAGCGGTTTATTAGTTCAGATTTGCCCTCGTGTCAGGCAAGGCTGAAGGCCAGTCTGGGGACTGTGTGTCAGTCCCCACGTGACACAGGTGTCTCTTTTTAGCCTGATATTTGGAAATAAATTGGAAATGTTACTCAACCTACTTCCATATTTTACAGAGTTATTTTTAAATGACAAAGTTGTAAATGTCACTTTGCCCATCGTACTGTTCTTCCAGGGTAAATTTGCTGGGTGACTGCTGGGGCCTGTGCATCAGGAGACCCTGGCTGCCTCGCCCTGCAGAGGAAGGAGGGAAGCGGGGCTGGTTGAAGTGGTGTCTGAAGGACAGTCAACATATGAGCTGCTATTAAGTGTTCCATCCCAAATAAGATGCAGGATTTCAGACTAGGGTGACACAAGGTAAGAGCACAAACCTTTAAATTACACAAAAATTAGTCCAAACCCCAGCTAGCTCTGCCACGTTCGAGTAACCTTGACCATATCACTTTCCTCTTCTCTCCTCAATATTAGAATTTGTCCTAGGATCGTTTTTAAGGCTTCGATGAGCCAATGCATGTGATGTTGTTAGTACAGCCCTTGTTGCATAAACTTCTCATGGCAGAGTTATTGTCGTCCACTGAGACGTGGAGGTCGCCATCTGTTCTTTGACTTCATTCCATGCCCCTCTGTCAAGGCCGCACAGGCAAACCACAGCCTGTGGGTCCATCCAGCCCAGTCCCTCACTTTGTACAGCCCATGAGCTTTTACGTTTATAAATGGTTAAAAGGAGATTCAAACAGGAATAGTACTATGTGACATATGCAAATGATATAAATTCAAATTTCAGTGTCCATAAATACCATTCTGTTGGAACGTAGCCGTACTTGTTATCTACGTACTGACTACTGTTGTTTTATGCTACAAAGGCAGAGTTGAATGGTAACAACAGTGGCCAGATGGCCTGAAAGGCCAAAAAATATTAACTATCTGGAGCTTGACTGGCAGTTTGCAGACCGCTGTTGGGGGGCTGCTCAGCATGGTGCCAACACAAGGCGACACTGCCTTGCTCAGAGACAGAGACACTGCTGTTCTCTGCCTGCTTCTACGTGCTCTGTCTAGGTTTGCTAAGTGAATGATTTGGTTAAGCTGTTCCCTGCAACATGGAAGCATCATCCTTGAGTTCCAGTTACTGCTTAATAACCAACTTTATGGAAGAAAACGCAGCTCTGATGCATAGTGTTGGCTGATTTCTGTGGTCTAAGTATTTCTGCCACAGCCGACTTCAAGCTTACCAAGATGACATCAACTAGCTCAAAAAATTCTTATTGGTACTTGTGACCATGCCAACCAGCTCTGTACACCATTGCCCTTGACCTCGATCGATAGCCTCGCCATTGCTTTGCTTGCTGGAGCTCTTGGGGACAGGTGTGTACTATGCAAGGGGACTACAATTACTTATAGAATCACCAAGGAGTGTGGTGCGATTTCATTTTCTGTGAGGTGCTTGTCTCAGAGCGCATGTTTTTCAGAAATACTCATCACACAGGAGAGATTTAACACAGAGAAAAGCTGATACACATTTTGGACAGAGCAGGGAGCAAAAAAGTTTGGGCAATATGGTAAAAGTTCTGGTACGTTGAGTTTCTGATTGAAGGATGGCACAGGTCCTGCATCCGACCTTTGTCCCCGGTGCTGATCTTAGCTGAGCATGGCTGAGAGAATGAGCCACAAGAATATCTCAGGGCAGAGCCTCCTCCAGCCGGGAGAGCAGCAGTGCAAAGGCCCTGGGGCAGCCACCTTTTCCTTCACTCCATCTTCTGGGCCTAACGTGGGCCTGTCTGGTCTACTCTGGTGTTATGTTTGGGATGTGTTAGGTCGATCGTTCACGTGTGGGTTGGACTGCGAGCTCCTCGCAGCTCGACTCTCCCGTTTGCCTAGGACAGTGCCAGCCACACCGTAGGTGTGTGATGAATGGGATGTACAGCACCAGTCGGTCTGACTCCCTCACCTCACCAGGCCTCTGTGCTCGTTGTAGCAATTTGTTTTGGGATTCTGAGAAAGAGTCTTGTCTCCATGAAGCAGGCATTCCAGTGTCCCACAAAATCCTTCTCCCCCTCCCTTTGCATCCCACATCCTTCCTCTCCTCATTTTTACATATTGGGACTGACTTTTCCCCTCCATGTATCCTGGGGGAAAGTTTGAAGGTGACAGCAGAGAAATAGCAAAGATTTTTAAACAAGTGTTGCCAGCAGAGTGCACAGATCAAGTCAGGAGGGAGAGGGGGCAAAGAGACAGATAACACTCTCTGGTATTTGACCAGCGTGTAAAAATGAAAGGAAATCAACCCTGGTCTTGAAAACCTTGTAAGAGTGTTCATTTAGGCCTCGGCGCCTGTGGCTCAACGGGCTAAGGCGCCAGCCACGTTCACCTGGCGGGTTCAGCTGGCGGGTTGGAATCCAGCCTGGGCCCGCCAAACAACAATGACGGCTGCAACAAAAAATGGCCGGGCGTTGTGGCGGGTGCCTGTAGTCCCAGCTACTTGGGAGGTGGAGGCAGGAGACTCGCTTGAGCCTAGGAATTGGAGGTTGCTGTGAGCTGTGATGCCACAGTACTCTACCCAGGGTGACAACTTGAGGCTCTGTCTCAAAAAAAAAAAAAAGAAAAAAAGAGTGCTCATTTAGTCTTCTTCATTCCTCTCTCTTCCTTCCCGCCCACTTCCCTCTGCCCCATCCATTAACTGCGTCTTTGTGGTCAGTGACTTGGTCCAGAGCCAGGTGGTCTTGAGTCTGCACCAAGCAGGGTCAACTTCAGGCTGTTTTCCCCAGGAGATCAGGCTATTCGGGACCAGCCAGAGGAAGAACCTATTACAGCAGGAAACGTATTGACTCAGAGAGTGTAATTTATATATTTCTCGCTTTTCGGATAATGACAATGCTCCAGAAACAAACTTGGATTGAAGCTTAAGCTTGACGTGTAAAAGCCTGTGTATAATTTTAGGCAAGACCACCAGTCATGCTAACAAGCAAGGAAACATTCTTCTCTGAGTTCATGTCCCTTCTCAGTTTGAGCAGAAAGCAAACTTCTGACTTGCCTGTGATTTGTGTGCTTGGTTATTTTTCTCAGAAAACTGGAAAGCTTTACTAAGTGAGCAAGGTAAGCACTGGGTTAAAACAGGCAGACTAAACCAGACAAAAGATTGATTCCTTTGGCACCAATTTCCAACGTTGACTTTCTTAATGACTGTTGAATAGTCCACGCAGGGCTAAGAAATGCCTTCCCTTTTATTTACCGTCCCTAACACATGTGTGTGTGCGCGCGTACAGACTTATGCATGCACACACCTTACTAATGCTGAGGCCACGGAGGGATGGAGAGTCCCTGAGGATCCGCCCGAGGGCACCTACACGCACCACCGATCAGGTAGACGCTGTATTTCATCAACCCAAAGACTGATTTTTTTCACATTTTAATATCTGACACAAGTATCAGGATGAGCCTCGTAATCTATAACATCATAGTCTAACTGGTAGTGACTTTTTGTTTTCTTAGCGATTCACAAAATCGCTGATGTCTGTGTAACAATCAATGGTGTCTTATATCCGAGGACCTATGACGACATTGGACTTGGGTGCTTTATGTGCACCTACAGCTGGACGGGCAGAACACACTTGTCAAAGTCTTCAAAGGTCAGAAAGTCAAGGCTGTGTTCTGTGAAAGCCCATCTGTGTCACCTGCAGGGTCACTCTCTGCATGTTCTCCCGTGTCCTCCTGTGTTGTAGGGTAACACTTGCGTGTTCTTACTATGGCAGACAGTTTTCTAAACTCTTTACCATCTGTCCTCGCAACCCTGGGAAGAAGCTGCTGTTACCTGGCTTTACTCAGGGTCCAGTCAGGAGACAGAGGCCAGGCCGGGTATCTAAACAGAGACCACCGAATAGAAAGAACTGGTAACCGGGTGTGACGTCGGTAACTAAACTGTAGTAGGCCACTAAAAGGGTAAAAAGAGGTCTCTCAAGTATCAAGGAGGCAGCAACCGTAGGAAGCATCTACACCCCTATGGCTGGGGACGGAAGGAAGAGGCTGGGATTATTAGAACAGAAATGGGGAAGAAAGGAGTGCAGGGGCCGAACCCCAGACGTCCGCCGGTGCCAGGGACCCTGAGAGAGGCACAGTGACGCTGGCTCTGCGGTGTTGTAAAAACTAGAAATTTGGTTCAGTTGCTGCTCCAGGGAAGAACTGCTCCTGCTGTGGGGAAGCTTTTTGGAAAGGACGCTTTCAGGAACGGGAGGCAGGCGGGGAAGAACAAGGCCTTCTTCCTTGCAGCCTTTCAGCCTCCCTCTAGGGCAGCAGTTCTCAACCAGTGGGTCGCGACCCACAGGAACTGTATTAAAGGGCCGTGGCGTTAGGAAGGGGAGAGCCACTGCTCGAGGCCCTCTGTGGGCAGGGTTGGAACGTGGTCCGCAGGGCAGCAGCTCCGTGAGCAGAGAGGACAGGAAGGGCCGTTTGCAGAAAAGATAAAAATAGCTTACAGATCCAGAACACACCCTTATTCTCACACACGAAGAAATTGAGATTTAAAAATAATCGAAGTGGTGAGCACAATACTCACCATCACACGATTCCATAGCGACAAAGCCGAGATCGGAGCCCAGGCCACCTGCCCTGTCCTCTGTGTAGCTGGTGATGACACAGGTTCTCCCCATCCATTTCTCCCGTCAGCATCTTCTCCCTATCAGGCACTGTGTTTGTCCTCAGGGAGCCGACGCTCCACCTCTCCCTGTTTCTATGGCACTATTTTACTTTTCTGTGGGTAGTATTTTATTTCTCTGTGGCACACTTCTCGTCCCCGGACCCCCGCTTTGAATTTCTTTCTCTCCCTCTTTTTTTCTTTTAGAGCAGTGGTTCTCAACCTTCCTAATGCCACGACCCTTTAATACAGTTTCTGTGGGTCGCGCCCACAGGTTGAGAACCGCTGGTTTAGAGTCAGGGTTTTGCTATGTTGTCCAGACCGGTCTCAAACTCCCGGCCTCAAGCAGTCCTCCCACCTCAGCCTCCCACGTAGCTGGGATCGCAGCCGTGAGCCTCCACGCCAGGCTTGCTTTTTGTCAGTAGGTCTCAGCTGTAATTGTGCATTTCTCCCTTTTCAGTTAATTGCTGTCTACCTGTCACTCTTTCTCTCTCACTCTCCTCATACTTTTAATCTCCCTGGGTCCCTTTCCCCTTTCATGTTACCTGGTTTTTTGTTCTTCATATTTTTCTCAGTATTAATTGGCCAAGATGTAGAACTAGCTTCTGTTAATATTCTCTTTTGACAAGTTTCACAAACTCTGTTCTTAAAGTTTTCTATGTGAATGAGTGGAACATTTCAAAACATTTCTCTACCTCAAAATGTAGACAAATCAAACCCACATCAGTAGGATTCGCTTATCGGCCTTCCACTTCCCTGTGTGTTTGGCTTCTCCAAGGGAATCAGTTGCTGAGAGATTAAAGCAATACAATGAAGGAAGAGCAATTTTCATAACAGGTCTCTCAGGCAGGATTTATGGCACAGCATCATCATCAAGTAACTCCTTTCTGTCCAAGAGTGATGGTGCGTGCCGTGGTTCAGGCTGGGGCCGGGCCCACCACCCACCTTGGCTTTGCAGCAGCCCAGCCTGTCCATTTTCCAGCTCTGTGGCATCAGGCAACTTGCTCATCTCTCTACGCTTTTGTTTTCCTCATCTTCAAAATGGGAACAATAATATTAGAATCAACCTCGCTGGCTTTTGGGATGAGGAGTAAGTGAATTAATATACAAAGGCATTCAGAAGAGTACATTGCTTATTAGTTATGATTAAGTATCATTATTTATAACAAAAATTATATCATGGAAACAGTGATCTTCCCTACCACAATCTTTCCATTTTGGTTTCCTGTATTCCTGATTACTGTTTTCTCGACTTGTTGAGTTAGAAGGTCCCCAAGGAAATACATGCTGTCAAAAAAGCATCAAGTTTGTCCGTTCTTCCTGGCTGTGTGTGACAGAAAACCAACTCAATCCAGTTTGACCAAAAAGGGCTGTAAAGCTTGAAGTCTGGGAGGAGAACTGGCAGCCCTGGGGAGGTCTGAGGCCTCCAGTAAGCTCCAGCGGGCGTGCACTCCCCCAGTCTCCCCTGGGTTTTATCCTTTGGATTAATTCCCCCCCCCACTGCAGTCACGTAGCCTTCAGATGGTGACCTTGGTGTCCTCTGGCAAACTGTGATTTTTTTTTTTTTTTTTTTGAGACAGCGTCAAGCTGTTGCCCTCGGTAGAGTGCTGTGGCATCACAGCTCACAGCAACCTCCCACTCCTGGGCTTAAGCGATTCTCTTGCCTCAGCCTCCCAAGTAGCTGGAACCACAGGCGCCCACCGCAATGCCCGGCTATTTTTTGGTTGTGGTTGTCATTGTTTGGCAGGCCTGGGCTGGATTCAAACTGGCCAGCTCTGGTGTATGTGGCTGGTGCTCTAGCTGCTTGAGCTACAGGCACCAAGCCCGAAACTGTGATTTTTTTATCTGTTCCTACTCCCCTGGGGGCTAGTGACACTCAAAGTCTACAAGTGTCTCAAGCCAACTCCTTCCTAGGAAAGCCTCTTCCCTTGTTCTCTTTTGCTCACCGGAAATGCGGATTCCGGCATCCCTAGGGCCCAGATAACAAATCTGCTCTCTCCTTCACTGTTTCCTCAGGGCAGCTGAGGGTGCCGTCATACACACAGGACTCTTGGTGGCCGGTTACGGTAATCTGGCATTTCCGAGACTGGCCGTGGATGAGGCCTTCCCCGTGACCCGTCAATGCCACAGCTCTGACACAACACCTGCCTGGTAATTGACTGCGTTTGAAGAAGGTTCCGCGTGGCAGCACTGGACGAGAAAGAAGTGTGGGTAAAAAATTACTAGACACTGGGGGAATTCTTTGTCAGTTCACATTTTAGTATCATAACATCCCACCCCATCCCGTGTCACTTCTCTCTCCTCAAGTCTTATGCTGTGTGTCTGCCATTCCGCCTTTTCTATGAGTTCTTGTCCGGTTAAGCAGACGCTGGACCCCAGGTGAACATATTTTACAGAGATCTGTCGTAATCTCTAAATATCCTTAGTCACTGAGTTGAGCTATATTAAAAATTAAATTAAATGCCTTAAGTTTCTAAAAGTCTATAGAGAATTTTTATGTACTTAATTGTTTATTTTAAAAAGCAGCTATTGATGAGTAAGGGTTAGGAGCTAAGTGTCTAGTCTCACAGTTCTTAGGTCTCAAAGCATCCAGAGAAGTAAATAAACAAGACATGTTGTATGTTTCTAATCCTAAGGAGCTGCTCAGACTCAGAGGGCGTCTACCCTTCTCGGGGCCACTCGCTTTTCCTGCTTGCTGTTCTCTGGGTCTGCATCGACAGGGTCTGTCCTCCAGGCCTGAGCAGCAGTTGGGCAGCCCCGTTGGCCACCCTGCACAGGGCCCTGGCAAAGGAGAGAGGCTGGGTTTGCTGGGAAGGATGGGCTTGAATTCCTCAGGGTAGGGACCCCAAGGATGTGCCAATACCTTCATTTCTCCTGAGAGTGCAGGGGAGCACAGTGAATCCTCACGCAGGGGTGGCTGGGCTGGGGGACGCCAGAGAGGCCGCAGTGCCTGATGCCTGGAAGGTTGGAGGCCTCAATGTCGGAGGAGGGAGTGCCACCTGGGGGCTCCAGCCAAGAGGAACTCTGAAAAGTTAGGCCAGGGACTTCATGGTGGCTGCCCTGGAGACCCAGTCTGAGGCTCGAACTGGGCCTCTGAGAAGCAGTTTCAATGAAGTGCTCCAGCTGGTGTGCCTGGTTCCCCAGTGACTCCCCAGAGTCAATTCCCTGCCATGGGTAGGCTGGCAAAGGGTGCCTGTGTCAGAGAGTCACCCTTCAGGAGGCGTGGGACTAGTGCTTGCGGGTGGCACCCTGGGGCTGATTCACTGCCCCACACCTGCTGCCATGCAACTGGGCAGGGGTCGGGACAGGCTCAGGGGAGGGATCGGGACGGGTTGGGGCAGGGGTCTGGACGGGCTCAGGGTAGGGGTCGGGAAGGACTCAGGGCAGGGGTCGGGAAACTCAGGGGAGGTGTCAGGACGGGCTCGGGGCAGGGGTCAGGACGGGCTCAGGGCAGGTCAGGATGGGAACTCTGGCACATCTCAGGGGCTTCGGGAGGTGCCTGAGGAAAGTTGCATTTTATTTCTGACCAAAACTTAGCTGCCAGGAAAGTAATTCATCTTATTTTTTTTGGTGGAATCTTTGGGGAAGGGAGAAATACAAAATGTTCTAATTCATCTGCTTTAAAAGTAGGGACTGTATGAATTTTGAGTAAAAACAGCACTCAATGAAAAGCACATATATTAATAGAAGTTTCTCATCTGTTAAATTTTGGACAGATGAGAGATGACATGTCCAAAAAACCAAATTTACATGGCCCATAACCTTTTTAAAATTTTTTAATAACATTATGAATGTCTCTGCCTTCTTAATTATAGTACACAGAGTACAATCCAATCACCTTTTGGTGACTCAGCTTTGTACTTGTAGGTGTCAGTTACAATAAATATCTCTAGATTCTTACGCTTTCTGTTTTTCCTTCCTGTCCCTGCTAGCCTTTCACTCACTGCATCTTCCAGAAGCAGACTAAACGCCTTCCTTTCCCCCTCCTTTTTTCTTCTAACTTTTTGTTCTTACTATAGACAGGGAAACAGGTGAAATTACTAGAACTCTATCTAAAATGAAGGATGAGAGGCATGGCTGCTAGAGCCCTTGTAGAGACAGGCACAGATGCACACATGGAGGGCTTTTTATAGGGATTTAGATTAATGCATTAAATATTTTTGGGCCCCCTTCTACAGGCCAGGCTCCAGGCTGGACACTAGAGGTCAGAGACACCCCACTGTCTTTCCTTGATACATAGACAGAAAGCTTGTGGGACACGGTGGTCCCCAATAGTCAGATGCTTCTCATGGTCCCTGACAAGATATTTAAGAGCTATAAATGATTTCCTAAGATGGGCTACTGGGTTACCAAAGTGGGACCCTGGCCAGATCTGGTGGAGAATTCTCCCTCAGATGGAGTCTCAGAAGCTTGTAGCTGTACTTCCATATCAGAATAAACTGAGATTTATTGAGCAAATCAATACTGTAAAGCAGTTAAAATGTTGATTTAGAAAAACATTTTGCCAACAAGAAAGAAAAAAGTTTGCAGTAGGAATGCATTCCTGTCAATTCTAAGAACACACCCCCATACTACGTATATTTAGTGGAGCATGTGAACAAAAGTGGAAGTATTTAAAATACAAGTGAAAAGGAGACGAAGCAACTTTAGGGAAGTAGTGCGGTGATGTCTGGGAGAGGGAGAGTAAAAGGATCTTTATTTCCTTGTTAAGAGCAGAAATGAAGTAAACACACCAAAATGCTGAATGACCACTGGGTCCAGCCAGTGTGGAAGGACGTTTGCTATATTGTTTTCTGTACAGTTCAAACATTTTCATAGTAAAATAGGAAACCTAAGAAGAAAAAAAAGATCCAAACTCTTTCTATTCAAATGTAAGATCGGCTTGGCACCCATAGTACAGTGGTTACAGCGCCAGCCACAAACACCAAGGCTGAGGCAAGAGAATCGCTTAAGCCCAAGAGTTTGAGGTTGCTGTGAGCTGTGACACCACAGCACTCTACCCAGGGTGACAAAGTGAGGCTCTGCCTCAAAAAAAACCCCAAAAAACACAAAACAAATATAAGATGGTTCATGCTCCTTCCACTACCAGGGGCCTGGAACTGTCCGTAACTTTCCTCAGCCTGCCCATTGCTGCGACACGGGAGCCTTCTTATTCCCATGTGTCTGGCTTTGCGATGGGTTTATTTATGCCTGGACTTTCTCTTCTTTCCCATTGGATTTAAACCCTTCAGAAAAAGGAAGCAGAACAGCTTTGCACGAGGTGGACGGCTCTTTCAAAGCAGGATAATTTCAGGTTCCCTTTGTGTCCCCAGGACTAGACGTGTCTGTCTCCCCACGGGTGTTCAGTAAAGATCTGCTGGGTGACTGAGGTCAAGCCGAGTTCCCTCGAGCTCCACCCCACAGGCTCCAGGCTGTGCAGTATCCTCGTGGAGCTCGAATGCTAGAGGGGAGACGCACACAGATGCCCAACTGCCTGGACAAGGCAGTGACCAGCATGGCAGGTGCACAGCCTGGGTGGCCAGTTCTAACCAGGGTGGCCGGGGGAGGTATCGTCTGGTCAAATTTTACATGTTGATGTCCCTCTTGGGGGTAAAGTATTGTTCTTCCTGGGGACTTGGTTAAGATATGACTGTCTCGACATTTTGAGTAGAGCATCTAAGAGAGAACGCTGCAGAGAAGTGACAGGAAACACCCGGCAAGGAAGGGAAGGGAAGTAAGGCGGCCGACTCAGCCAGGATCAGCTGGGATCCTGGGGAGGCAGGGACTGGAAAAGTGAGTGACCCTCAGAATTCCATATTCCCGCAGCAGACTCCTGCAATCCGAGCCACAGGAGAGTTCCTTGACCCTGGCAGGCTCTGAGACTAGCATAGAAACTGCCTAGAGACGACATGAGGGCAAAACTCCACAGAGGGAGCTCACACCGGGTCCCATGCATGCCCGAGCCTCAGCAGCTACGGCCACAGCCCCCACCAAACTGCATCCTGCCCTCAGGCACGACCTCCCCTGCAGCTCCACACCCCGGGAGCCCCACTGACCTGTTCCACAAGTCGCCACCAGTTCCAAAATGTGAGCCGTGACAGGGAGCCGCCTGCCCCAGCAGCAAGCCCACTGTGCACTTCCGTGTGCTAAAGGACAGACCCTGCCTACCCACAGCTGCCACCCTGCCGGCTGACGCTGCTCAGACCAAAACGCAAGCCACCAGCAGTGACCACCAAGCTCCCCACAGCAAGGTCACCACAAAGCCACCGCTGATCCCACTCAGACATTCTGCCGGGGACCCGGGGATTGAGAGGACTTGAACAGACCAACAGCAAGTACCAGCACTGAATCAGTAAAACAACACTCCCTGACCAAGACGAAGACCAGACGGCTCCCCGACAAATTCCACCAAACGTATCAAGAATGACCACCAATTCTCCTCAAATTGTCCCAAAAACATCAAAGAGAAAGAAATTCTCCCTACATCATTCCATGAGACCAGCACTGACCCGGTGCTGAAACCAGACAACAACAACGATAAAAACAACTAACAACTAAAAAACCGCAAAAACACAGGCCCATATCCCTGATGAACATAGATGCAAAAACCCACAACAATGTCCTGGCAAATCAAATCCAATAGCATCTCTAAAAGATAACATACCACGACGAAGTGAGACTTACCCCAGAGATGGGAGAAGTGTTCAATGTGTGCAAATCAGTGTCAGGACTCAGCGTACTCTCCCGATAAAGCTCTCAACAGAGCAGGCAGAGCTGGAACATGCCTCAGTGTCGCAAAGGCCATGCAGGGCCAACCACAGCTGCATCACGCTGAACGGGGAAAAGAACTTAGAAGAAGCCTTTCCTCTAAGAACTGAAACAGGACAAGCTTGCCCAGTGTCGCCCCTCCAGTTCAACATGGCGCTGGAATTCCTAGGCACAGTTGTCAGTGGTCAGCCAAGAAATAAAAAGCACCAGGAAAAGGGAAGTCAAAGTGTCCCTCTTTGTAGATCACATGTTCTTCTATCTAGAAAAACCCAGAGACTCCACCGAGAACTCTTAGGTATGACAAATGAATTCAGTAAAGTTTCAGGATACAAACTCAACACACAAAAATCAGAAACACTTCTAAGGACCAACAATGAACTAGCTGAAAAACCAGTCAAGAAGGCAATCTTATTTACCACAGCTACAAAAAAAAAAAAAAAAATTACCTAGGAATAAATTTAGTCAAGAAAGGGAAAGAAGTCTGCAAGAAAATCTACAAAATGCTGATGAAAGAAACTGACAAGGAAACAAAAAATGGAGCCATAGTCCGTGCTCGAGGATCGAAAGAATTGATATTGATAAAGCGTCCAAACTGCCCAAAGCAAATTGTAAGTTCAGTGCAACATAATAAAATACCAAAGCCATTCTTTATAGAAATCAAAAAAATAATACTAAATTCGTATGGAAACAAAAAAGACCCCAAACAGCTAAAATAGGCCCGAGCAAAAGGGTAAAGCTAGAGGCATCACACGTCTTACTGTAAAATATAGTTTAAGACTAGAGTAACTAAAACAGCACGGTATTGGTATAAAAACAGACACGTAGACCGCAGAACAGAATAGAGAAGCCAGAAGTTAATCCTCTTATGTACAGCCAACTGATTTTCAACAAAGGTGCCAGGAACATACGCTGGGGAAAGCACACCCTGCTCAGTAAGGGTGCTGGGAAATTGGTGTCCATATGCAAAAGAACGAAACTGGACCCCTCTTCTCTACAATATAGGAAAATGAACTCAAGGTGGATTAAAGACTTAAACACAAGACCCCAAACTGTAAAATTACTGGAAAAAAAACCTAGGGGAAACACTTAACAAGATTGGCCGAAGAAATAATTTTAGGCCAAAGGCCTCAAAAGCACAGGTAACAGCCACAAAGATAGACAAATATATTAAACTAAAAGGCTTTTTCATAACAAAGGAGATAATCAACAGAGAGAAGAGACAGTTTGTTGAAAGGGAGAATATATTTACGAATTAGTCATTCAATAAGGTATTAATATACAGAATATGCAAGAAACTCAAACAATTCAACAGTAAAAACAAAAAAAATACTCCCATCCAAAAGTGGTCAGAGGACATGAACAGACTTTTCTCCTAGAAGACACACAAATGGCCAATAGGTATAAGGAAAAGTGCTCAATCTCAGCCATCGTCAGGGAAAGGCGGGTCAAAACCACATTATATTCCTCCCATTAGAACAGTATTATTAAAAAGGCAAGACGTAATAGATGCTGGCGAGGATACAGGGAACAGGGACCTCTTATACCCTGTTGGTGGGAATGTAAATTAGTACAGTCACTATGGAAAACAGTATAAATATTTCTCAGACAGCAAACAAAGAACTACTATATAATTTTGTAATCCAACTACTAGGTATTTATCCAAAGGAAAGAAAACCAGTACATCAAAGGGTAACCTGCCCTTGTTTGTGCAATTTTTTCTTTTGGTCAGGGCCGGGTTTGAACCTGCCATCCTCAGTATATGGAGCTGGCTCCCTACTCCTTGATTCACAGGCGCCACCCACCTGCCCCTGTTTGTGGCTGCACCATTCACAGCAGTAAGGAGATGCAAATGTCCAGTTGTGTCCATCAGTGGACAAATGATAAAGAAAATGAAATAGATACATATGCAGAATGGAACATTATTCAGTCATAAAAGAATGGAATTACATCATTGCAGCAACATGGATGGAACTGGAGTTCGTTATGTCAGGGGAAACAAGCCAGGCACAGAAGGAAAAATATCAGGTGTTCTCATTCATACGTAGGAGCTAAAAAAGCTGATCTCGTGAAGAAGGTAGAGGCACCAGAGGGTGGGAGTGACGGTGTGGGGGTCGAAGAGCAGGTGGTTAGGAGGCACAAATACACAGTTAGAAGGAATAAGTTCTAATGTTCAGTAGCAGAACAGGGTGGCAACAGTTAATAACAGTGTATTGTGTATTGCTAAGAGATACATTGTGTATTTTACAACGTATTGTAAAATACCTAGAAGAAAGGACACAAAATGTTCCCAACACATGTAGCAAAGTATCACATGCACACCCTAAATATGTGTACATGGAATGTAGCAATACAAAAAGCCACTCTCTCATGTAGAACGAGTAACTCATCAAACCATCGTCATATTCGGGGCACAATTAATCGGATCGGTCCCACAACTTAGTTATAATGGGAATGGCAGTTAGGTAGACGGGCAGTGCCAGCGATTGGCTTTCGAGAGGAGGGGAAAGTCTGGATGTTCGACTACAAGCTGGGAAGTAAGTCTGAGGGCAGCTTTGGGTGCTCCTGATGACCAGAGGGTACCGTGAAGGCGCCATGGGAACCATGAGGGAGCGGAGTGAGGCAGGCACTGACAAGCATCGGGGACGGGGTCCCAGGTTGCTGCACAGGATGTGGAAGACAAGCCAGGGCGGTTCACTCGTCAGAGCTCACACACCTCTCCGGAGCCGCAGGGGTTCACAGCACGGTCAGGAACGCTTAGTGAAAGCCCACACGTGGGCTGGAGAATGTGGGTGGCACTGGCGACATGCTGTTCTGAGTCGGCTTCTGGGTTCCTGCACTGCTCCCAGTGAGGGAGGCCGCTACTGAGTCAGCACTGGCCTGGCCTCCCTGGGACTGTTTAGAGGGAATGTTCCCACCGGCCTCCAGTTCCTCCCAGTCTGGCCAGCTTGACGGCTGAGTCCTCCCCGGGACGAATGACAACAGCTCTGCCGAGGACCCGCTAAGAGGGATGACAGCGCTGCTGGAACACCCTCTCTTCCCTTCTTTTGCCTTATTCTTTACAACTTAAGGAAGTCTCTGTGGTCCCCCCTTTCTTCCTGGGGTGGGTGAGGAGGACCTTTGTGGGGCTCCCCGAGACCTCTGTGAGCTGCTCTTTCCGCTCACACTGTGGTGCCATCTGCTCCTGCACCTGCCTGTCTGGCCCGCTCGGTGGGGGGGTCCTTCCTTATCCATCGTCATCTAGGTCATACCGGTGGTGCTCGTGACGCAGTTGAATGGAAGGACGCTGACAAACAGCTGGACACTCCTGGCTGCCACGCCCTAGCCCACCTGGTGTCCTTTTTTCTGTGTTTTTTTTTTTTTCTGTATGAAGATCATAAGCAATACTTAAAGCATTCCCCCTATAAAAACTCAAGCAGAAATACTCAGAGTAGTAGGCCCAAGTCCACCCGTATTTCCCCTGCCCACCCTCCGACCCCACTCTCTGGCCTCTGGCCGAGGCTGCTGCTGTTGCCAGTTGAGTCTGTTTGTCTCCGAAGTTCTCAAAGGATGTACAAACATCTGTGTGCACGCAGAAATATGCCGTCGTGTGCTGTGAATCTGCATCTTGATTTTATCACAGAATAATGTTTTGGACATCCCCTGTCAGTGCACATAATCTATTAGTTTCTTTTAAATTGCTACATAGCAATTTATAGAGACCAGGTAAGGGATTAGCATCGGTTTAAACGAGAAAGGGAACGTATTAAATTATGTTAGTTCACAGAGTTCGTGGGAGGACGGGAGAACTGCAGCCTGTAGCTGTTCAGCCAGGAACAGTGGTCGGCTACAAAATGTGTGTCTGTGTTTGGGGTGGGGCGTGGACAGGTGGAAGAGCCCTCTGTGGGGAAGACCCCACTGTCACTGCGTCCCAGTCCCAGCGTGCTGAACCCACACAGTCTGTCCACTGCCACGCTGAGAAACACAGCTGTCTGGGTCCCCTCCGGGCTAGAGAACTCCTTTCTCCCCAGCAGTCTTCCCCTCCGGGTTCATTGTCACCGTCATGATCAACTTTCCCTCCTCAAGGGCGCAGGGCAATGCGCGATCCTTGAATGAAGATCAAGCCTTGGGTTGTCAGTAAGCCATGGAAATACAGTGACATATCAGCAGCAACGAGTTAACCACTAAACAGAAAAAGATTTCTGCACAATGGCAACAAAACCCATGATGATCAGGAACAGCACACTTCATTTAATTAGAGCGCCGGCTTCTGGTATCCAGGTCGCACAGGAGGCACAGGGGTGACGTGGGGAGGCAGGGACAGCCCTGTTCGTCCTTTGATGCTGTGCCACTGCAGGTGACATGCAATTCCACTTCCGCACCTCCTATGGGCACTAAAGTTCAGCGACAGAATCGTAATGCAAATGACAGGTGTGCTCTTGAATTAATTAAGTGCTCTCTTCTAGGGAGGATGCGCGGTGACAGGGACTTATTGTATCGTCTCCTCCACCCCCCACACACACATCTCACTCACACACTCACGTATTCTTACCGAGCGGGCGCACACACACACGTGCAGACACTTACGTGGCCCACCAACATGGCAATATGAAGAGAAGCTCAGTGTTAAGAAGCATTTTTGACGACTTCCTGCTATCATATCACATTTGCAGTGATCCTATTTCCGGAACTCAAACACATTCTTTGAAGAAACAAATTTCAGGAATTTTCCCTCGGTTTCTTTGGTCCCATTACTGAGTTCAGTAATTTGGTGACACTGACTTGTTTTGAGTGTCTTTTGCTGTGATATCCGTACCTTTGGGTCACATCCACTAAAATCCCAGCTGTTTCGACGTAAACGTGGACCTTCCACAAGTCCTTGGAGTCCCCTCGTGTCCTGGAGACTCGGAGCCTGCGGGGAGACTGGGAGGCGAGAGGAGCGAGCTGAGCCAGGCAACAGCGAGACCGCGTTCTATCAAAACACCAACTATTCCTCTTCGGGCTGAGCTCCCGAATCGGGAAGACCGTTTTCTTGCTGCTGTCTCCACGGGTCTCCTCATTGCCTGGGGCAGCAGCAAAGTGGAACGCTGACAGCCACAGCCACCACAGGTGACATTGGCCCAAGGCTTGTATGTGGCACTGGGCTAGGTGTATGGGCTGTCTCACTGTAAACCTGAGCTTTTTGCTGTGTGTAGGTGTTATTATAATCTGTACTTTATGTAGATTAAGAAACTGATGGTTTATTTATTAAATTACAGTGCCAAACATTGAAACCCTCATCTCCTCCGGAGTCTTTCTACTGAGGCCTGAAATTGCACAATCGGTATTTCGCCTGAAGCTTTGTCCCTTCAGATGGCAACACCGGAAGGAAGGGCACAGCCCGGTCTCCTCAGTGCAAAGGGCTGATCAGACCTGCTCAGGGCCGGGTTTGATGAGACGGGGACAGAGACCGGGGGAGGCTGAAGAGTCCCTGTCAGGGAAGAGAGATTGCCCCAGAAATGTGGGGGCTGACGGGTAAAGAAAAGAATTTGTCTCACAGCTCCTTCATCTCATAACCAAACCCACCTGCAGAGACCAAATGGGAGGATGGGAAGAGGGCCACGAGGGGGTTTGGGCGGAGAGGCCGCTGCTGCAACGTCAGTGGGGCAGACAGGAGGCACGGTGGGGATGGAGACGGCGGCTGCCCTGCGAGCCCCAGACACACACACAGAGACACACAGACACACACACACACCACACACACAGAGACACAGAGACACACACACAGAGACACAAGGACACAGAGAGACACACACACAGAGACACAAAGACACACAGAGACACAGAGACACACACACAGAGACACAAAGACACAGAGAGACACAGACACATCACAGAGACACAAAGACACACACACACAGACACACAGAGACACAAAGACACACAGAGACACAGAGACACACACGCAGAGACACAAAGACACAGAGAGACACAGACACATCACAGAGACACAAAGACACACACACACAGACACACAGAGACACACACACAGAGACACAAAGACACAGAGAGACACAGACACATCACAGAGACACAAAGACACACACACACAGACACACAG
>CAUYRH010078081.1:0-13203 GCA_963574655.1 Perodicticus potto
AGGAATACATATGACTACTAATTGAGAAAATAAGTGAATGAATAACAACTTCGTCATATATGGAGGGAGCTAGAACATATACTCCTTTGTAAAGTGTCTCAAGAAGGGAGCAAAAAAGTATCCAAGGTACTCAGTACTATGACGAATCCTATTTACAATCACTCACACTTTCTTTTTTTTTTTTTTTTTTTCCTTGAGACAGAGCCTCAAGCTGTCACCCTGGATAGAGTGCTGTGGCATCACTGCTCACAGCAACCTCCAATTCTTAGGCTCAAGCGAGTCTCCCGCCTCTGCCTCCCAAGTAGCTGGGACTACAGGCGCCCGCCACAACGCCCGGCCATTTTTTGGTTGCAGCCTTCATTGTTGTTTGGCGGGCCCGGGCTGGATTCGAACCTGCCAACTCAGGTGTATGTGGCTGGCGCCTTAGCCCGTTAAGCCCCAGGCGCTGAGCCCTGTATCATTTCTGTTAATAGTAAGAAACTATTAACTGTGACTATGAGTTTTCAGTGAATTTTTTGAGTCTTTCTGGCTGATTATCAAACTGAGGGTGGCTTGGGGAACCCCCAGAACTTAAGAGTTGGTGTCGGCAGTCAGGGTTGTTTTGGTGACTGTTCCCCTCAACTGTGTAATTAGCCTAAAGTCTCGTTCCTTCCACACCTGTCTGATGTGGCCGCCTCTCAGCTCTCCTTTTCTTTTCTGACTTGTTCACGTCTATGTGGCCTGTTTCTCCCACTAGAACTGCATACTAGGGGGTGGCCGGCAGGTGCACTTCATGCTGCCACTCGGGTCACCCAGGTCTTTTTCTGTTGTGTTACTGAAGCATTTTGTGAGCTAGGTTGGATGTGGGCCGTTGAAGAGAAGATTCAGGTATGTATCATTCAAAGCTGTACCCCCATACTCAGATAAGTATGTCAGTCTTTGCTAAGTTTGTCATTATTCATTGAATGATCGATTTTTTTTTTATTGAATCATAGCTGTGTACAATAATTCAATCATGGGGTACAGTGTGTGGGCTTGACATACGAATGATCGATTTTTTAATAAATAAAATAACAAGCGTGAAAACACAAAAACAAATTATAAAGAGACAAATAGCGCACGTAGCTGACCTGCCAGAACCGCACTTGCCCACGCCTGGTCCCCGGCTAGGCCCCGCCCTCCTTCCCCATCCCTCTCCCGATGGTCCCGCCCCTGGCTCGCTGGATTCCCCAGGGAGGCTCCTCGCGTTGTGAGTGGGTGCGGGGCGGCGCGGGCTGGGCATGCGCAGAGCGCGCGGGCACGGTTGCCGTGGCAGCGCCGGCTGGAGCGGAGGGCTGCGGGTGCGGCGCCGGGACCGCAGCGGTGTGAGGCGGCGACACCGCGACCCGAGAGCTCGTGGTCTGGCCAGAGGCGGCCCAGGGCAGGCCTGAGCGGCTGGGCGCGTCACCCGGCCGGCGGGGATGCGGGACCGGCTGCCGGACCTGACGGCGGTAAGCAGCGGCGGCGGGTAGCGGTTCGCGCCGGGCCGGGGCGGGGTCCCCAGGGCTGGCCGGGCACAGGGCGTCCCGGGGCTGGGGCTGCGGGCGGTGCCCAGCGATGGGGGCGGGGCTTCCCAGGAGGTGTCCCCAAGGTGGGGGCTCGCGGTGTCTTTCGGCTGGGACTGCGGGCGGGGTTTCCAGGGTGGAATCTCTGGGAGGGATCTTCCGGGCGGGGTCTCAGGACACCCTGGGGCAGGGGCTAAAATAGATGTCCCTAGGGGGATTTCGGGGCACCCTGGGCAAGGGCTTGGGCAGGGGTCCCCAGGGCGGGGGCTCGGGGCTTCCTTGGGTAGAAGTTCTGGGTGGGGTCTCAGGGCAAACAGAAGTCTTGGGGGTGACTGCTTGCATTCTGCAGGTGGGGACCCAGAGCTCTTGAGAGTGTAAACAGTTAGTTGGGCTGGAGGCACTGGGAAGGGGAAGGGGCCAGGCCATGACCTTTTCCTGAGCAGGGCTTGCTGCTGCTCTGGGCTGGTATCTGCGGGGAGTTCACACGGCCTCTCCGTCCTGTCTGATTCTTGGCCCAAGCACTTATCCCAGGCATAGGTCACTTGTCTGTCATCCGCCCTGACGGGGGTCAGCCCCAGTGGCGTCATTCCTTTGGGGGGCAGGGCTGGGTACTCTAGCCCACTGCTTCATTCTTAGGGCCTGATCCAGGATCCAGTACCAAGTCTGTGTGGAATGGGGGCGCCTTACAATGCGGGACACGTGGTGGGGTGAGCCACCAGCAACAGCTCCTGTCCTGTGTTCTTCAGTAATTAGTTAATAGTTTGCCTTGGGGAACTAGGACTGTGTGTGTTTACTCTGTCTGAACACACGGAACACGCCCAACTAGTGGAGTGCGTAGGTACTCAGCGGATGGAACAGCAAATTATTTTACTTTAGCAGGAGGAAAGCAGTTTGATTAAAAATGGAAGTGTTGTGGATGTTTATAGAATGTCTGAGAGGTGAAACAATTTAGGCCTGCAGAAGTAATTGTGACTTTTTTTAAAAAAAAAAACAGTAACAGTCACTATTTTGTGTGGAGTGTTTACTATTTTGTTTTTCCACTTCACAGATGATGGCTTCTGCCCGCCGAATTGCTGGCAGCCTCAGACCAGGGCTGCTAAGGCTCATTGCCCTTAGGCACCCATTGCTTGTAATGAATTATCATCTCTCCTTTGCTTCTAGAATGGAGCTGTTATGTACTGTGCATGGGAAAATAGAGAGAGTAGCCACTTAAGCACTTACATCATTATCTGTGTTCTATGGGTCAGAGGGGGAACTCTGATGGAGAAAAACAATGAATTCATCCTTAAGATCATGGGAGTTATGTTTCTACTTAGTCTAATAAGGAAGTTTCTTCGTAGGGATTTTCTTTCCTTCCCTCTTTCTTAATGGTCAAACATTTCTACCTTCCTGGCAGCCTGCAGACCATCATGTTAAACATAGCCAAATCCTATTGTGTTATCTCATTCTATAGATTATCCTTCAGTTACACATAGTAGGAGCTCCAATTTTGGTTTAATGAAGAAATCTTGAATGTCACTGAATGTCTTTTGCTCTGACTGTTTTAGCAAAAGATAGCCAAATGTATGAAATATCAGAGAATAGTAAGGAAGATATGTCAGTAGAATACTGTATAAGCTCCTTTTCTTCTTGGCTTGATTAGCAAGAAGTAAATAAGGCAATTATTTATTATCCTTTCAGTCTATGTATATTCCCCTCCATCCTGAAACAGTGAGAAGACATTGTGGTTTTGTTTTAGAGTTGGAGAGCCAGCAGCACCTTGTCTAGTTCAATTGCCTTCTGTGTCAGATGCAAGGACTGGGTAGTCAGAGAGCAAATCAGTGGGAGATTATATTTCTGCAGTTTCTCCCACTGGGAAAATAAGTTTTAAACCTCTCAAAACTTTGATTTCCTTGTATATGAAGTGGGGACGATCCTTTCTTCCTTGTCTTTCTCCTAGAGGAAGTTGGGAAGCGTAGAGTTCCCCAGCATGTGAGGCTCTGGGACAGGAGAGAGAGAGGAATGCTACTTAGGAGTTCTGTCCATATTTGCTATGTTCCTCCCCCCCCCCACCCCGAGACAGTCTCACTTTATTGCCCTTGGTAGAGTGCCGTGGCATCACACAGCTCACAGCAACTACCAACTCCTGGGCTTAGGCGATTCTCTTCCCTCAGCCTCCCGAGTAGCTGGAACTACAGGCGCCCGCCACAACGCCCCGCTATTTTTCTGTTTTGCAGTTTGGCCAATGCCAGGTTTGAACCCGCCACCTTCGGTATATGGGGCCAGTGCCCTACTTGATGAGACACAGGCGCCGCCCATGTTTGCTATGTTTTATGTTTACAGGAATCTATGATGGCATTCTTCTTTCTAGGATAAAATAATAAGTCAAAATTGAATTTGACATGCTTAAAGTTTAATAGCTTTTAATATTTAAAAACCCATCTTAAAGTTATCAGATGTAAGTTTAAACTTTTTCCTCCAGGAAATGTGTCCTATCCAAGTAGTTCTTGGAGTAGTTGAATGTGTGTTCATAACCATGTTTCTGAATAACTGGTGTTTTTTATAGGTAAAGTCAATATTTAATTTTGGTAATTGTTAAAATGTCTCTTCTGAAATGTCCAGAAGAATAAAATATTTGTGATGCTTCCAGAAAGTTTCCTTTTTTTTTTTTTTCTTTTCACCACCTTACTAACAAGGACAGAAAAGTTTACTTTATTAACTGTTAATGTTTCCTCTTTTTTTTTTTTTGTTTTTGAGACACAGTCTTATTTTGTTGCCTTTGGTAGAGTGCCTTGGTGTCATAGCTCACAGCGACCTCAAACTCTTGGGCTCAAGTGATTCTCTTGCCTCACCCTCCCTGTAGCTGGGACTACAGGCACCTTGCCACAATGCCTGGCTGTTTTTTAGAAGATGGGGTCTTGCTCTTGCTTAGGCTGGTCTTGAACTCCTGAGCTAAAGCAATCTATCTGCCTTGGCCTCCCAAAGCGCTTGGATTACAAGTGTGAGCCACTGCACCTGGCTAATGTCTCCTCTTGAGAAAAAGGTACCACTGACAACTACTTAGAAATTTGAATTGACAGATTCATCTTCTTTTGATCAATGGTTCTCTTTTTGTATTTTTTATTTTTTTGAGACAGAGTCTCTCTCTGGGTAGTGTGCCATAGTCATAGCTTAGAGCAATCTCCAACTCCTTGGGTTTAAGCAATTTTCTTGCCTCAGCCTCTGGAGTAGCTGGGACTACAGGCACCTGCCATAATGCTTGGCTAATTTTTCTGTTTTTAGTAGAGATGGGGTCTCACTCTTGCTCAGACTGGTCTCAAACTCCCTCAGCTCAGGCAGTCCACTTGCCTTGGCCTTCCAGAGTGCTAGGATTACAAGTGGGAGCCATGGCAATGGTTCTTTTTTTGAGCAACAATTTGTGGACAGAAAGTTTAAAAGACTTGCCCAAGATCTCCTAGATTCTAAATGCAGAAATATATTTCCTATTTATAGAAAGGAAAAGAACACCCATCCAAGAGACACTCCAGTGCCTCATTGCTACCAGGGAATTTGCTAGGTGTATAGAGACACAGCAGTGAATGGAATCCATGTGACCACACACAGCCTGGGGAGGAAGAGTGAAGAAGGCGTGATGAGATTCATGTTAGGAATAGCTATCCTACAAGATAGTGGCCCCTGAAAGAAAATATTTTAACAGGGTCTCACTCTGTTGCCCAGCTGGAGTATGGTAATATCACAGCTCATTGCAGCCTCAAACTTCTGGGCTCAAGCAATCCTCCCACCTTAGCTTCCTGAGTAGGTGGGACTACATGCTCACTCCACCATAACTGGCTAATTTTTCTATTTTTAGTAGAGATGGGGTCTTGCTTTTGTTCAGCTAGGTCTCCAATTCCTGGCTTTAAGTAATCCTCCCACCTTGGCCTTGTGGGTTAGATGAAAATTTCAATGATAAATTATTCATTTCTGGTAAATCATATATACCAGGAAGCTTTTTGCTGCCTGTTCCTGAGAATAGTATTCACACAGGGAAAATTGTTTTTTATTATAATTCTACTTTTAAGGATAATTCTTTTAACATTTAACAGAAAAGTAATGTTGGTGTTTGAATATTTATCCTGCTCTTTGACACTTTGAAAGTCAAGTATTTCATACTGGAGAATATTCTCGGGGCTTTTCGTAAATGTTTGCCACAAATAGTTCCGTTACTTACAGTAAATGTGCTGTTATGCTCAAGGCTCTTGTATGGGTTTTAATCTCAGCATGAAAGGTTGAACACGGGGCATTCATTAAAGATAGGAGTAACGTAGCCAAAACTATTATTTTTGGTAGTAATTTTTTTGTTTCTTTTTTATGAATAGGAAAACAAAACAGTATTACTGGGTCCATTTTTCTAATATCTAACAGTTTTGAGAACTCCAGGTAGAAATGAGAAATATAAGTAAAGGCTTAACAATAAGAATAAGACATAGGACATCAGAGAAGTATCTCTGTAGTCATGTTGCTCATTTTTGGTCTGCAGGTAGAGAAACAAATTTTTTACCAGCAAGTGAATGATTTATGATTTTCTGAACAAAAATGGTGTGTAATGTGGATTTCAGAGAGTTGAGTAGGGATTGAGTTTCTCTAATTGTTTATTCGATGTCATTGTGTGGAGTGTGGTGGTATACAATGGGACAATTATGATAAGAAGATGACTTTCCTCAGAAAGGTGTGACGTTGTAGACAATCTCTCCCAGGCACCGAGGCAGGTACAGCTTTCTCTCCTGAGCAGCAGGTGAAGTAGCTTGGGTTTCTGGCTGTGTTGTATACACAATAGTGTCTGCACTCTGGATTTGCCTCAAGATGGCCTTGGGGTGTGGGGTGGGAAGTTGTGGTCACCATTGAGTCTGGGTAATAGAGACATAGAGGGCTGATTGTATGAGGTCAGATGACTAAGTTCGAGATCTCATCCTAGAAAAAGTGCTACATACCTCACTGGTAAATATCACTATGGTCTCCTTTGAAGTATTTCCCTTGGGGAGCTATGCATTGATGCCAGCACTTAGTCCACCCTTAAAGTACTTTTTCTAGGATGAATTTGCGAACTTAATTGTCAAACTTCATATGATGACAGCGCTGATAGCCATTCCAGAAAAGAGTTCCAAAATTGCTTTACTGCCATGAACTGGTGGTATAGGGTGGCTCTTAGTGTTTTCCAGAAGGTCAGCATGGTACAGTTAAGATGAGGAGCTGTGTAGCCAACAGAGCTACTTAGCTCTGCCACACCACGCGGGCATGTTCCTTAACTGGAGTTTGTGTTCTTGTGTATGAAATAGAATGACACATGGCATGCATGGTGTTTGTTAGGATTAACAAATCACCAGAGGCTGAGGTAGGAGGACCCCTTGAGGTCAGGAGTTTGAGAGCAGTCTGAGCAGAAGCAAGAGCAACACCCTGTCTACTAAAAATTAGAAAAATTAGCCAGGTGTGGTGGGCATACTGGTAGTCCCAGCTCCTCAGGAGGCTGAGGCAGGAGGATTGCTTGAACCCAGGTGTTTGAGGTTGCTGTGAGCTAGGGTGATGCCATGGCATTCTAGCCTGGGTGACAGACTCTGTCTCAAAAAACCCCCCAGAAATTTATCCCTTCAAAGTTCTAGAGTTCTAGAGGCTGGACAGGAGTCTGAGGCAAAGGTGCTGCTCTCTCTGAAACCTGTTAAAGAGGATATTTCCTTGCCTGGAGATTCTGATGGTGGCCCACTGTCCTTGGCATTCCTTGGCTATTAGGGGCAATGCTGCAGTGTCTGCCTCCCTTGTCACAAGTCTGCCTTTCTTTTCTCCCTGTGTGTCCCCTCTGCAGTAGGACTTCATCTTAACTAATTGCATCTGCAATGACCCTCTTCCCAAATACACTGAGAGGCTGGGAGTTAGGACTTCCCCGGTAGCCCTTGCTTGTAGACATAGCGTGAGAAAAGTGTTTCAGTGCTCCTTCATTCTGGCGTCTAGCTTAACCACTGCTGTCTGGTGAGAGCAGGCTGATGGCTTAGTGTCCCTCAGAGCTACTGAGAGAAACACTCAGAGCAGGTGCCTGGGAGTCAGTGTGAACAGAATGTGCAGGTGACAGCTCTGAGGGCCACCAGCTGGGTCCCTTTCTCAGCCACGGGTTGGGAACTCATGGGGCCCTTGGGACCACTTAGGGTCTTCTGGATCCTTGAGTGTAACCTTTTGACTGAATCCAAATTTTATTAAATCCTTTATTAAAACGATTTGTTCCGTGAAGTTTGGATTTGGTTAAGTGGCTGCACTTGAGGATCTGGATGGCCACATGTGGCCTCGAGGCTGTGGGTGCTTCTCTTAGAAGAGTGTCTTGGCAGCTCCGAGGTCACTGGCCTATCTTAGAGCAGCACCTTCCACTCCACCCTGACCGACTGAGTTGTCTTATCTACACATGGAAGAGGTTCTGGGCTGGACCCGGGTGACACTCAGAGCTATCCTCAAGGGTGGGAAGAGAGTATTCCTGATGTTCAGGTCGGTAAAGAGGAAGGATTTGTTGTGCATTGTTAACGTATTTATTAAATCTTGCAGGTTTTTCGTAGCTAAATTTGAGTAGAATTTTGTTTCCAAATATTCCTGGGTTGTAGACCAATAATGCTGTTCTTCAGATTTCCCAAAGTAAGGATTACAACAGCTCTGAGAGTCATCACCCCTCTTTGTGAAGTGTGGAGTTGGGCTGACCCATAGTGCTGTCCTTGGGGAGAGGATGGAGGCTGGACCCTTCCCTGTGCCTTCTGGCAGATGGGGGTCTCACTGTGGACGTGGTATCACAAGTCTTTAAAACACATTGTGTAATATAGATATCTTCTTGTTTTCTCTTTCCGTCGCTGTGGATAAAAATTTCTAGTTTAGACTTCTCCCTGTTAGATTCTCTTGACTGCCGAGGATGGTCTTCAGGTGGGGTCCCAGCATTGCTCAGCCTGCAGCCTGTTAACATGCAGATTCTCAGCCCTTCCCCAGGCCTGCTGAGTCAGCTGCCCTGGCAGGGGATTGAGCTGGGATCTGACCAGCCCTCTAGGAGAGTGATGCAAGGAAGATTGAGAACTCTGGCCTTAATGTATCTCCTCATTCTGTGTCATTTAGTAGTTTCTCTTAAACAGATTTCTAGAAACCAGTGGCTCTGGTTATGCTGGCTATTACTGATGGTGATTAAGGTTGCTTTCCTCCTCAGTTATACTTTCTAAGAGTTTCTTTAATATGTCTTTCCTGGGCAGTGCCTGTGGCTCGGTGAGTAGGGTGCCAGCCCCAAATACCAAGGGTGGCAGGTTCAAACCCAGCCCCGGCCGAACTGCAACAAAAAAATAGCTGGCTGTTGTGGCGGGCGCCTATAGTCCCAGTTACTTGGGAGGCTGAGACAAGAGAATTGCCTAAGCTCAGGAGTTGGAGGTTGCTGTGAGCTGTGAAGCCATGGCACTCTACCAAGGGTGACAAAGTGAGACTCTGTCTCTTAAAAAAAAAAAAATGTCTTTCCTTATTAAAGTGTTTTTTGACTGTTAATGTACATGTGATGGGGCGTTACTACCTTGGGAAAAACTGAGGACCACCAGCTAATGTATGTGAAAGATCTTTGGAAATTATTACCTTAGAGAAGTTTAGTAGTGATGTCAGTGTTTATAATCTTTATAGGAAATATGCATGACAAACAGTTTCACTTTTTGAAGATCAAACTGGTGTGTGTTACATAGTGAAAATTTAAGCAATTTAGAATCATTCATTTACATAGTGAAAATGAATGATTCTAAATTGCTTGGTTCTGAGAAATCCAACCTTTATTTCTCTCCTGGGCTTCTGTCCTTCCCTGCTGGACATTAGTGTTGTGTTGGAAGTGTTGCAGAGTTCAGTTGTCCTGGGTAGTGCTGTGCTGCTAGTTTGTCATAGTTCGGTGTTCTAGTGAGTTGAGATCTTGCTGGTACTGAATTTTGTTTTTGTCTTTCAGTTCACTATTTGTGCCTACATACAGTTTTACAAATCTGAATTTTACATTTTATGTTTTCCATTTTAGTGTAGGAAAAATGATGATGGAGACACAATTATTGTTGTTGAAAAGGATCATTTTATGGATGATTTCTTCCATCAGGTAAGAGCATTTAATGAAACTCAGTCTGGACTTTCCCCCTTAAATGTAGTTATATTAATGTAATTGTGCATTTGTCATATTTGAAGTAATACTAAAATAAATATTTTTAAAAGTTGGTGTTTGAATGATGTAAATTGTCATTGAGAAAAATGCAAATCGTTCTTCCTCATACTTGTCTTGGAGGGCACTTGGGTGCTAGTAGTAGAATTGTGGTATAGAGTGCAGCGGGTGCCCTCCTCCTGGGGTGAGGTTGGGGTGCTGTTGCCGGGCAGTTCTGCCTACTCTTGGCTCAGGCATCTCTCTGTGACTTGGAGCTAGGGCTCCTCTGCAGCCCTTCCTCCCCTACAGGCTGCCTCCTCTGCCACCCCCTGGATAGACTTTTTAAAAAAATTCTCACCATCAGACCAGTGGTTTCTCTGGACGGAGGGCTCTGTGATCCTCAGGGAAGTGGTGATCCTGGCAGAAGAGGTGGAGCTTGGCCTGGGGTGCTGCTGGGGGTCAGGTGTGCAAGGCTCCCATGGGCACTGCTGCTTCTGCTAGAGATAGAGAGAAAGCTCCTATTTTAGATATTTTCTAAAATATCTGATTTTAGAATATACATATTTGCTTATGTGTAAGACCCTTAGCAGGCAAGTCTCAATGGTCATCCAGGGATGGCATTTCTAAATGTGGGAAACCTTCAAATATGTACTGCCAGTGCCCCTGTCCTGTGGACTTGCCCTGGTGCTCTGCCCTAGGTCATTCTCTGCCCTCTGACCTCCCCAGTGCTGCTGTCAGGCTCAGGCTCAGTATAAATTCACAAACCCAAATAATATTTGGTTTCACATGGGTCTCACATTGCATAATTTCAGATTTTTGAAATTGAGTTGCAGAGCAAATAATCTGACTTTGTTAAAGATGGAGAAGAGAAACACATATCCAATGTATTTTTTAATGATGGACACTTCATTCTCAGGACTCATTTTGATTATGCCAAATCTGGCAAATAGTTCAATTGAAAGTTTAAACTGGTCTGTCCATGCATCATGGATTTGAAAATTTGTAATGTGTTAATCAAAATATATCAAAAGTTATCAGTTTTTCAGATTCAACCAGAATTTCTGGAATACTTAGTATAAGCCTAGTTGTTACTTTTCAAGTATTTGTTGTTTCCTAATGAGATTAGTACAAGAACGTACTTTAACGCATGAAGGAGTTAAGATACAGGATTTCCAAATTTTACTTCTTGGCAATGAAGCTCTTTTTATATTTTTGTCTTTGGTTTCCCTACTCATTCTGTTAAATTATTATTTTACCCCCCCTAGCTGGTTGCTTAACTCTTCCATGCAAGTTCCTTGTGAAAATTTATTTCTTATTTTAAAGAATCTCTTAGCTCTGTTTTATCGATTGATTGTAGAGATGGAGTCTCACTGTCTGTGTTGCCCAGGTTAGTCCCGAACTCCTGGGCTTAAGCCACCCTCATATCTTGGCCTTCCAAAGTACTGGGATTACAGGCATGAAGCCACTATGCCCAGCCATGTTGCTGTATTTAAGAGCAGAACTCCATATAGTAATTCACTGAATGCTGTTAAGCTGTGGTCTCTGTTTATTTGGTGATAACTCATCTTTGCTGCTAATGTCTCAAGGATGTGTGCAAAACAGATTCCTTATTGACCTCATTTGGATTCTAACTTAAGGTCAAACTTCTGTTTGTTAAATAATTTATTTTGCAGTTGATTTCTGTGAAATGACCTCTTAGAGAAGCACATGATGTTTGTTAATATAATTGCAAACATCATTTACACATATAATTACAAATATAATTATATGAGTAATATAATTTCTAATGTTTTTAGAAAATGGTCTTTATATCTTCAGTGTCACATAGAATGTTGTACAATAAATGGATTTTTGCCCATGACCTCAGTTTGGTTAAAGGCTAAAGTGGTGCTGTGAAGGGTGGCCAGGGAGTCTCCTTTTTGTAAAGATAATTTATAATGGATAGAAAGAGACCTTGTGTCTTCTACTTCCTAGACATAAATGGTAGCTGTCACCATTGTTATGGTGCTTCTCTCTCTCAGTGTTGTGTGCAGCCCAGAAATTTCCTGTCTTTTGGAGCCGCACTGAGGCATCTGTTAGAGCTAGCAGTGGTATATATTGCAGAACTCTCCAAGAGTTAAAATATGTTCTTTCTATTTTTGGACATTCTGTGTAGCGTGGAATTACCTTAGAGATGATAAAGTTGGCAAAATGGGCTGGGCCTGGTAGCTCAATGCCTGTAATTGTAAGCACTCTAGGAGGCTGAGGCAGGTGGATTGCTTGAGCTCAGGAGTTTGAGACCAGCCTGAGCAAGAGTGAGACCTCATATTTACTAAAAATAGAAAAAAACTAGCCAAGCATGGTGGCAAGTGCCTGTAGTCCCAGCTATTCAGGAGGCTGAGGAAGAAGATCACTTGAGCCCAAGAGTTTGAGTTTGCTATGTGCTGTGATCATGCCAGGATCATGCCACGGCACTCTATCCAGCGCTATCCAGGGTGACAGAGTGACACTCTATCTCAAAAAAAAAAAGATGGCAAAATGAAATGTTGATCGATGCACTAAACCCAAAATACCATTACTTGTAGTTAAGTCTTCGTAAAGAAATTGCAAAAATTTTAAAATAATCAGTTTTATCATATTAAAAATATGTGAATTAGGGTGGCGCCTGTGGCTCAAAGGTGTAGGGTGCAGACCCCATATACTGGAGTGGCAGGTTCAAACCCGCCCCCGGCCAAAAAAAAAAAAAATTATGAATTATATAAAGTCCTATGGAAATAGTGTATACATGGAAATAACACCCAAGCCTAATGGAACAGTTATTAATGTTCTTCTAAAAGCAGAATTCTGTGTTCGACAGTCCTTTGATACTCTGACTTTCCAAATATGGTCTGAGGCTTGGACCAGGGGTCACTTGGGGACCTGGAACCCTTTCTGGTGGATCACATGTCAAAACTATTTTCATAATAATACTAAGATATTGTTTGCCTTTTCCACTCTTACTCTTTCAAGAATGCACAATGACAGTGTGTCCGGGATAACTCACTGAACACAGAAGGATGTAGGAGAGCCAGGGTGTCTGCAATAAGATGAAAAGGTTTATTATGGTTTATAAAAAATGTAAGTCGCTGCTCCTATTTTTACTGATTAAATTACTGGGGTAAGTTTTTTTTCATAAAGATATGTCCTTCATGTTAACATGTGTATTAGTTTCCTAATTAGCACAAACACTGTGGCTTGAAAAATCACATATTTATTATCTTATAGTTCCAAAGGCCAGAACTATAAAAGGAGTCATGCAGGTCAGACACCAAGATGGTGCAGGGCTGTTTTCCTTCTTGAGGCTCAGGGGTCTCTCCCATCTTTTCCAGCTTCTAGAGGCCGCCTATGTTCTTGGCTTGTCCCTTGTTCTATCTTTTTTTTTTTTTCTTTTTGAGACAGAGCCTTAAGCTGTCACCCTGGATAGAGTGCTGTGGCATCACAGCTCACAGCAACCTCCAATTCCTGGGCTCAAGCGAGTCTCTTGCCTCCGCCTCCCAAGTAGCTGGGACTACAGGCGCCCCCACAACGCCCAGCCAT
>CAUYRH010078083.1:0-14072 GCA_963574655.1 Perodicticus potto
AGTAAATGAGAAAATATCATGAATGTTATATTAATCAGGTTGATAAAAATATCTCCGATTGTATGGGAAGCCCGCACACTGTACTCCAAGACTGAATTATTGTACACAGTTATGACTCAATAAAAAATAATTTAAAAAAAATGACCAGTTAGAAATATAGCCATTGAAATAAAAAATGTGATGGTGGATGAAACTGAATTAGATATAATTGAAGACAGAATTAATGTGCAAATGGAAAAGAAGTGAAGAATCTACCCAATACATCAGAGACAATGAGATTTTTAAAATAAGAAAAGCAATTTTGAGAATGTAAGACAAATTGAGAGCCTCCCACATTCCTCTAATAAAATTCCCAGAAGAATAAAATAGAGGAAATAAATGAGCTGAATTATTTGAATAGATAATTGCTAAGAATTTGTTAATGAAATAGAGAATATATTTCAAATTACAAGATAATAAAAATATGTCCACACCAAAATCTATGATAAACTGCAAAATATCAAAAACACATATAAAAGAAAAGCCATATTAAAACCTAGTACACGAAAGATTTTACACACAAAGGAAGGAAAATAAATTTAGAAACATTTCACATCTAAAGCAACAAAAGCCAGCAAACAATGGAATAATATCTTCAAAGCACTGAGGAAAAAGATGTCATCTTAGTTTTTATCATCCATGATCTTACTTTATTTCATATTTCTCATCACTCTAGCCTTTCATTATAATCAAACAAATCATTATACAGAAAAAGAAAGTAAAGCAGTGGGTTGACATCCATGGGGTTCAAGTGTCCCATCATATGGAAATAGCTTTAGTTAAAGAATTATGGAATTGGCCTATATTTTTAACTTTTTTTTTTTTATTTAACAATATGGTTCACACATTTTGGTTACATAATTTGCTTTTGTACATTATTAGTCAAAGTTATAAGTGTGCCCCTCACCAGAATGTGTACACTGCACTAGTTGTGTGTGATTTTAGCCAAGCCCTCCTCCCCACTACCAACTGTTTGATTCCCATTCACTTTTACTTCCCTGTATGCATGTAGTGTTGATCAACTAGTTCCAATTTAGTACTCAGTGCCTATGGTTGTTTTTCCATTCCTGAAATACTTAGAAAAATGCTCTCCAGTTCCATCCAGGAGATGGAAAGATACTAGATCACCATTTGTTTTCATGGCTTAGTAGTCCTTCATGGTATACATACATCACGTTTTATTGAACCATTCATATATTAATGGGCATTTGTGTTATTTTCACATCTTTGTGATTGTGAATTGTGCTGCATAAACATTCATGTGCAAGAGTCTTTGTGATAAAATGTTTTTTCTCCCTTTGGCTAAATACCCACTAGTGGGCTTACTGGATCGAATGGTGGCTCCTTTCTTAGTTCTTTGAGGTATCTCCACACTACTAGGTTGGACTAGTTCACAGTCCCACCAACAGTGGATGAGCGTTCCTTCCTCTTGGCATCCACGCCAGCCCTTGTTGTTCAGAGACATTTTGGTAAGAGTCATTCATACTGTGGAATTGGGTGTCATGTCATTCTGGTTTTGAATTGCATTTCCCTAATCATTAGAGATGCTGACCACTTTTTCATGTGTTGTTTGACCACAGGACTATCTTCATTTGAAGTTTTTGTTCATGTCTTTTGCCCACTTTTTAGTGGGGTTGTTTGACCCCAATTGCTTCATAATGGCATCTTACTTGAAAGTAAATTTGCCATCTGCTAGTGATAAAGATAAAAAGAATCATAGGGTTCCTATTTTGAATTAGCCTGGGAGGGAGAAAAATGTTTTCCGGTCAGGAAAAGTTGAAGATACTATGCAATATCTGCCATTTTCAGCTTTACTTATTATAATTGTTTAGGATCAGTGGTATTAAACTTCAGATGTTTGAGTCTTTTCCACTGACTCAAATGTTTTTTTTGTTAGTTAAAGAGCTAAAACCTAAAGATTATTTATGTGTAATTGCTGTTTGGTGTCAAGATGAAACAATTGTAATGAATTCATCTATAGCTCAATATTGCAAATAGCAAATAAGGCTGTTGCATAGTGATAGTGATTATAAGGCAGAGACAAGCACTAGTATTTATTGCAGAAAATATTCATTACATAAAATTTCTTATAACAAGATCATTCTCTTATAGAGAATATCATTCAATGGAATAAGCTTTGTTATACAGAGTGACCATAAAGTTCATGTGCAATTCACTATGTTAAAATACTTTAAATTACACACAAACTTTATGTCTACCCTGTATAACTAGATACTGTGACTATTTTTCCTCTTTCTTTTCTATGACATTTTAAGCCCAAGTCTTGGGACATGGTCAGTTTCTTATAGCTCTGTGGTGTGTGTCACAAGAAAAATGCAAAAAGTAATAAGTTATTGAGTACATCAAAGGAACGGAGAATTCATTCAGTGACAATGTAAAACACATGGGAAGTGTGGTTTCAAAGAGACCATGACTTACAAAAGTTCAGAATTTCTGGACTGATTTCTTGCAGTAGAAAAAAAAATCTAATTTGAGTAGATTTTATTTCATAATTGCTTCAGAATAACATTTGTTTTTAAACAGAGGTTGGAACTGAATTTTCAAAGACCTAAATAATCACTGTACTCAGAGCCATAGATGTGGCCTCCATTAGCCCTTACTATTTAAATATAATACCTCTGAGAACCAAAATTCCTAACCATGTGGGAAAAAGGAAAATATTAGATCTCAGTTTACCAAACTCAAGTCAGGTTGACAAAGTCAAGCTAACACTAGCTTTCTGCTAGGAGCATGACCGTGACTGTCAGTAGTTATCCTCAGTCAGTGAGCTACTAATTTATTACTTGCTACTCCAAGGCATGGAGTGAACAAAAGGAGAACACTAGTCAGACTGAAACTAGGAGAGAGGCCATGTCTGAATACAGAAGTTCAGCAAAGATGTAATGAAACAGCAAATGTTTGCAGGAAGAGACAGTCAGGCATCTATCTAAGAAGACATGGAGCTCAAGGTATAAGACAAGCAAGCAGAACAACACAAAGAATGACTGATCCTGTAGCTAAGGGGGCTTATCTTCAATGCTCTTTAACTTCCTGTTTCAAGGTCTGACACATAGTGATCACAGGTAGAAATAGAAAAGAAATATAATAGAAAAGAAAAACTGTGTTCTTGAAAAGAAAAATAGAAAACAAAGCAATGTGTAGTTAAATGCTAAATTAGTAATAATAAAATGTATAACAGAGAATGTATCATTTTCAAGAAAGGCCAAATATTTATTCACTTGGCCCATTTGAAACTTATGTTTCATTAACCTGGTTGACTGTTTCTTGGAAGGTAGGCATCATGTATAGAACAGAATTCTGGTCAATAGACCCTTTAGGTCTTGACTTCCCAGAGTCAATTTACTATAGATTTTTGTATTTGCTATAGATTTCTGCAGCTACTATACATTTTTACTAGCATGTAATTTTTTATATTTTACAGTCTATTATACCCAATTATGTGCTATTTTAAAGACAGTCTTTAAAAACTGAACACATAGCTCTAAATAAAGAATCATCGTTAACCACTCTCATTTCAGAATGTAAGGACAATGGGAACGCAGGTTGATAATACATAACAATTTCACCACTGAGACATGATTTTTTGTCTGCATGTGATCAAAAGAAAACCAAGCTTACTTATTTTAATATGGGCCATTTTTCTAACTCAGCCTTAAGCTATTTCAATCTTAAGCTTTCTATTTTCAAAGACATTGGGTCTTAAGGGACAGGTTGTATTTTAAGCTGCTATGTCAAATTGATAAATTTAAAATTATATCTACCTACAATACACATTTCAAGCAAAACCTGTAAGAAGAAAATTGGCAATGTTTGCTGGAATCTAAATAGCTGCGTTAAGAATAAGAGTTTGGGTTAAAATCAAAATAGGTAGGTAAAATTTTTCTAACTTTTATAAGTTCATAAACAGGAATAATAAAAGAAAATCAATCTTTCTCTCTCTCAAGTCAGCTTTTATTCTACCTAGTATTTCAATTTTATTTGATTGAAGTTGTACCATTGTCTTCTAGTTTATGGTAAAGATTTAAAATACTAGCATCCATATTATTTTGTGTTGGGCAATAATTAGGTATTTTACTGAAGATAGAGAGGATTTGTGCCCTCTGGCCCTTTAATTGCCTGTCAGTTAATAAGTAGTCATTAATCAATTTGAAGAAGAAGCACAAGATTCTTGCTGATTATCATGTGAGTGATATGCTGGGCCCTGGTAAAACAGAAGTAAATAAAGCTTTGGAAGTCCCATCTCCCCATCTGCTCCATCATTCCTATTCTCTTCACCCAAACCTCCCCCCCATACCTGTAATAGTGATAATTTTAACCCAGTTAGAACAAGACTATGCAAGACTGGTATTTCAGAAAAAGGAAGGATTTTCAGCAGATAGGACTTAGTGGCAGTAACTCCAAAAGTAAAACATATGTGTGACTAGGTTAGGATACTTTTGAGATGCTTTCTAAGGACTTTCAATTATTGTCTTGGTCTGTTTATAAAAGCATTTAATCCTTCACATAACAAATATTGATGACACCTACTACATTCATTAGTAAGAGCACATCTTGTTTGTTCCCCTAGTTCTATAAACGAACTATACTTAAATTATCTTTTAAATGATAATTCTGCTTTTACACAGTAAGGTGAGCGCTTGAACTGGCATCTAAATAACCCACGTTATAAGTTCAAGAAAATGATAGTGTCTTCTTCCTAGGGCTTGCAGAGAGATGTTCCTTCAACATAATCACAAAGACCATCATCCCAACCACCCTCATCAATATGAAAGACTGGGTGTGGGAAATGGGCATGGCTTTTTGGGAAAGTGCAATGATTGTAAAGCTGAAAATCAAGTCAATTGCTTTTCATGGAGGAGAAGTGATGGTATACTTCTTCTTGCCAAAAGAGAGGAAGGGCTCAGGAGAACTATTCTTAACAATTGCTCAAATAGTCCAGCATCTAAGTTAGCAACTGCTGATAATTTATCTATAAGTTTCCAGCCTACTCAGCTGATGCATGTGGATAAAAGGTAAGAGGTAGATGGTGCGCAGAAGGCAGTGAAACAGTCTAAATCACCATTAGATATGGACCATGATTCATGATTTCCTATGTAGACACTTAGTAAACTGGCTGGGCTTGAGCTGTCTTGTTGATATCAATCGAGAAGTCTGTCTCCTAACTACGAGGATCCCAAAAGTAAGACTCTGTAAAGTAGATGGTTTATAAGAGGGTTTGAGAATAAAAGGAAGATATTGGAGGGGGCATTTCCAGGCCCTCCAAGAAACCAGAGAAGAATGACCAGTTAGCATCACATGTAGAACAGCCTTGTTGAAGGAAACATGTAAGAAAAGGAGCCAGGTCACCAGAGAAGTGCCGGAAAGAGGGAAGGGAAATGATGACCCAAAAGCCTAAGTGAAACTTAGAAGAAAAGGGGAAGATTTTGAATTGAATATGAGATTAAGGTTGCAAAACACACAGGAATGAATCTAAAAAACTAGATAGACTCTTCTGATAACTTAAATGACTAGAAAGTCAACAGATGACTCCTGTCCAGATAAACCAAGAGCCCAGGCTCTGATTCTCTAAGAGTAATATCTCCCAGCAGCATGAGTAAAGGGAGGATTGTGTTCATTTCTGTTAACTGACATTTATCACCTCAGCAAAAATTAGGAAAGTCCACATAGTACATAGTTATGAGAAAAATAAATCTATTTCATATTTATCCTTGAATAAGTTGAGGGTCCTCAAAGAACTCATTACAGATCCTAAAATATTTTTATCACATTAAATTTTAGAATGAAATAAATCCCTGAAAATCACACCACACTAGCCTTGATACTACTTTCATAAGTTTCTTTTTAGTGTTTGTGCATATGTATTAGTTAGATATTTTACATAGCTATATTCACACTACGATTTAAATTTTGTAACTTTTTGTTTCCTGTATCATATTCTAGCATATTATGGTTATTTCTTTTAAAAGACACATTACATTTCATTAAATTATTGTTTTATAATTTTTAATTGTTATCTCATTTTTAATATTTCTAAATTTTACAATTATAGCTAATATAGCAATTATTCCTGGGTCATGAAGTTTTTATGATTTGATTATTTCTTAGGATTACAGGTTATGAACATTTGTCTGGAATTTTTATATGATATAACAATCAAATTTGTTTCCAAATGTCTTGCAATACAGTCAGTAAAAAATAAGTACTGGTGGCCAGGCATGATGGCCCACACCTGAAACCCTTGCACTCTGGGAGGCTAATGTAGGGGGATTGAGCTCAGGAGTTCAAGACCAGCCTAAGCAAGAGCAAGACCTGGTCTCTACTAAAATTAGACAAAATTAGCTGAGCCTTGTGGCAGGCAACTGTAGTTCCCAGCCACTTGGAAGCTTGGGAAGCTGAAGCAGGAGGATCACTTAAGCCCAGAAGTTGGAGGTTGCTGTGAGACAGGCTGACACCACAGCACTCTAACCAGGGCAACAGACAAACAAACAAACAAATAGGCACCAGTTTTCCCACAATCTCACCAACACTATATAGTATCATTTTTTAAAAGTCTTGCTTACTTTAAGAGATATAAAATGGGCCCTTGTTTGTGTTTTAATCTGAATGTCTTAAATTACTTATAAGGGTAAACACGTTTCTTGTTATTTGTTTGTTTTTTTTTTTCTTCTGGGTAAGTTGCCTCTTCAGATTCTTTGTCTATTTGTCTATCAGGGATTTTGATGTCATTCTGTGTATTTAAATGAAGTTTTTACAGCTCAAAGTACTACATCCGTGTGTTAACTATATTCCACTTTAAAGCTAGTCACATTTCTCTAACCCTCCCTCGGAGCATGTATGATCCTGAGCACAGGCACAAACCTCTCCTTACTGTCAAGATCATCCTTTTGTATTTAATTCTTCTTGCCTTCTAAACTATTCAAAAGCTCATGCCATTTGGGAAGAGAGGTTCACCATTTAGTACATGATTCCCACTCAAGTAATTATAATCTGCTAATTGTGGCTATTCTTGTGTCATTCCTGAGAGATAGGGCTCTTTGTGACTAAGAGGCTTATCTTGGACATTCAGAGACAATGTGCTGCACATGTGAGCAAAAAAATCTTTCTCTGATATTCCTTGTCCCATGGCAATTATTGCAAAAGACCTACTTACATTCACTCTACACATCCTCACGTCCCACTCCCATTCCAAGGCAGAAACTTTGGAATTTTTATGTAAACCAGCAGAGAGAAAGGCCAACAGTTTTATAATGGGACTGGCATGGGAGATAACAAGATGAGACTGGTGGATGTGCTAGACTCAAAAACAGCAGAGAAAATGCCACTTCAGATGACTCCTGTCCAGATAAACCTGGACCCCAGTTTTTGATTCTCTAAGAGTAATATCTCCCAGCAACATGAGCAAAGAGAGGATTGTGTTCATTTTTGTGAAACCTTAGAATGAGACTTTCTGTTCATGTTATTGAGGTATAATAGTCCCTCAGAGCCATTCTTATAAAATCAAGGAAGTTGTTCTGGGATCTGTAGCTATACTCCTTAGCCTGGCTCCTATGTAGAAATAATATTTCTGCAGTGAGAAGTCAATGAATATTTCCCATAAGCCCTCTTCCTTGCCAAGAATGTTAAGCCTGCAGGAAGAGAAGGGACATTATAGAAGAAAGTGGAGTGGTGAGTAGTAAACACATGATAAAGCTGTATGGTTTTCAAGTGAAGACAAATTGTTCTAAAGACTATAAAGACTTTCTGGGTGGACATAAATATGCACAAACATCCTCAACAATAGCCTCCATTGTTTAAATCACAAACAAATTACTCCATCCTCCTTTGCTAGTTTCTTAAAGTTACAAAGGATCAGTTTACATTATGCCTTTCCGCCAAACATCTCCTGCATTATATTATTAGAAGTTTCATCAAAAAGAAAAGTTGATGAAGCCAAGAAAAGAACTAGAAAATTTTAAAGATTTGAGTATCTCTGACCAAAATTGCATGTATTTCTATGAACAAAGAACCACAGAATCTCTTAATTCATATAGATCATTTGCTAATACAATCATTGTTCCATCAGCTTGCCAAGGGTTAAAGAAAGATAGGTTATTATTATTTTTATATCACTGCCAGTAAATTAAAACAAAGTCCTGGGCAGCACCTGTGGCTCAAAGGAGTAGGGCGCTGGTCCCATATGCTGGAGGTGGCAGGTTCAAACCCAGCCCCAGCCAAGAAATAAAAAAAAAGAAAAAGTAAAAAATAAAGTTCCCTGATTATGAATAGCCTTTAATTCAAAACAATCTTTAAAAAAAAAAAAAAAACCAAAGTCCTATACTTAAATAAGAAAGACAACAGTTCACATGGTGACTGAATAGCTAAGGTTAAGATTCTTCTATTCAAAAATATCTCTCTTAGCTACCTACTTTTTCAGTGGTTACTGAAAAGAGAGGCTGACTTTTTGGCAATTATCCCATTAAACTTTAAATAGCCTCCAAAATGAGACAACAATAGAAAGACATTGTCAACCAGTCACATTTGGGCACAAATTTTATTATAATGATTCTCAGAGAGCAATTCATAGAAAATGGTTTTGAAAGGAGAAATATGTAAAAAAAAAAAATTGCTCCGGAGAATGGAAGGTTCTAAGGGCAGGGCAGAAAGCAATAACTATTTCTTTTTTCTAAGCCACAAATTCAAGCTGAAATGCATCAAGAAATCTTCACCCATTTATCAAACTATTTATGAAACTGCAAGATCTGATTAACTCAATCATGACAAAAGCACCTACTCAGAACTACTCTAAGTCTAAATTTATTTTTCAGAAGGGTGAAATCAAAGGAGCCCTGCTTAGATTTTATGTCCTGGTAATTAAACTAATTTCCTCTCTTCAGCCTTAGAGCAAACATAGCTAGCTGCATACCCAATATCCTTCCTCACTTTTGTTTTTCAATAGGACCCTGACTTTTTGGAGAGGCAGCAATCTGTCCAGCTAAAAATACTTGTTTTCCCAGACTCCCTTGCATCCTAATCAGGTGGCACAGTCCTGCTCTATGAAATGTAAGCAGACATCTGCTGGGATTGATGAGAAAGCTGTTGCTTTCCTGATATAGTCACCATCCATTCCTGCCTCCCTCTTCACTCCTTTATCTTTCATTTTTGTTTGCTGAAATATTAGCATAAGACATGGCGGGCAGGCATCTTTCTTGCAATCATAAAGTGCCAAGATTGAGGGCAAAAGCCTACAAACTATGTCTGGCAGAACAGAAGATAAAAAACTTTAGGTTCCTGGTGACATGATTGAGCTGCCATACCTACCCTGTATGACCTACTCCCTAACTTGTTGCAGGAGACAAAGTCCAGTGAGGGCCACTGTGGCAGTTTTCTGTTATTTGTAGCCAAACAACATTCATAACATGTCCCTTTTGACCCTACTCTGACCTTTCACAAATATCAGAACAGAACAGACATTATTATGTAATTTATTAAAACTTGCTTCAAGTTTTATCCTCTGGATTTTTGATTATACATACATAAAGAAATAAACTCTACTGTGATTAAACACACCACCTGTTCCTAAATGTGTTCTCTCTCTGACATAGCATGAAACACTGGTCTCTTCCCTTCACTTAACCAATTTTTAGTCAGTGCCTACTATAGCTAGCCATGAAATACTTAGAGCATCCAGCCATTACTAGTCCTTATATCTACTTTACCATAGAAAAATTCTTTTTTCTAAAAAATATGTTCATTGATTGTAGTGACGTTGACTAGATATTTCACTTTTCAACTAGTTATCCTGGTATTCTATGGAATTTAAAGCTTCTGTTCTACATATGTTTAAAATAGAGTTTATGAAGTAGAAAATATCTCTAAAATCATATTGAAATGTTAAAGAAGGGAACCACGAATGAGTGCTGTAATACCCCCCAAATTTTTTTAAACCTTGTCTGAGTAAGGAAGGTTTTAAACACCTAGGGTTTGATTGTTTTCCCTTTGCATTGTCCTTACTTTTTTATTTTTATGAACAAAGTTATGGGGATGGGTAGAAGAAAGCCCTTCCTGATGCTCCATAAAAAGTATGTCTGTGCACTGGGCACTGTGTAGGGTGTTCTGAGAAATGGCAAGTTTGCCAAAGATTTCACCAGCTATGCTCCCCAGCTTCACAACAGCTTGCATTATCTACTCCTGACTACAAAGTCACATACTTAACTCTTCATAGGTGGGAATGCACCAGCATTCTTTGTGCATTTAGGTAGAGATTGATTTTAACTTTGCTTTTTCTCCCATGAACACAGTATTCTTGGACTGGTCCTGAATGTACACCCAAGCTCCATACTATCTTTTATAAAGATAATCTATTTGGGGAGAGGCACAATGTATAATATAATAATCCTGTGTAAATTTTAAGGAGCTGGGGTCGAACCGAGGCATGCAGTAAGTTATTCTTGAATATAACTTAGAATGCACAGGGCTGGATGCATTATATTTTCCACCAGCTCAGCTCCTTGCTATGATTTAGATCTAATAGGATACACATGCTGTTTGTTTGTCTTTGTATTGGCAATATGCTTATGATAAATTGTATGGCTTATATGAACATACTAAGGATGGAGTGAATTAATTTTTCTGTTTGGTGATGCTCGCTTGTCCTATTCCAATATAAAGTGTCAATGGTGTGAGAATTGTGCTTGAGCGTAAAATATGAATATGTGCACTAACATTTGAATATAGGCCTATGGATTCTTTTTTATTAGGTTATTAAACATATATGCACATACACACATACATACATCCCTAAAAAGGTATCTATTTATGTATTTTTTATAGTTTACTCTTAGAGTGGCCAGTATGCTGTACATTAATGTAGTCTATATATGCCTCTACTTTGTCACACAAGCATATATTGATTTCAAAGGAAATTGATTTAGATATAAACCAAACATGTATTCTATAAAACTTCTATTCTGTAAGTCTAGACATAAAAACACTTTGCTGCTTGATTTGACCAGGAAGTCATACTTGAAAACCATGAAGGTTCTATGTTCTTTAGGTAGCATTAGGTCATAATATTATCCAGTGGTGTTCAGCCTTTTGTTTTGCCACACACTGCAAGAATCAGAGTTGTATTAGGCCACACATTAAATATACAAACACTGGCTGGGCATGGTGGCTCATGTTTGTAATCCCAGCACGGTGGGAGGCTGAGACAGGTGAATACCTTGAGCCCAGGAGTTTGAGACCAGCCAAAGCAAGAGACTCCATCTCTAAAAAAACTAAAACAAAATAAATATACAAACACAAATGAAATCTGATTAGCAAAAAAAAAACTTTAAGAAGTCTATGTATTCTTTTCATGATATCCAACACCACAAATAATACAAAAAACAGGCTTCATAAAATCAACAGGGGGCCCACAGGCCACAGGTTGGACACCCTGCTTTAATTTCAAAAAAACCATGAAAAAGTTTCTTGTTAATTTTGTTGCTGATGTGATTAAAACATAACTTTATGACCTTTAAAGGATTTTTCAATAACTCAGGATCCACAGGAGCAGGGAAAAAAATCTGACTCTTACTATCTTCTTTCTTATTATATCTTTTTTCTCCTCAAAGAGAGAAACATGATTTTTATTTTTTAGACTTTGATGGCAGTGAGGCTTTAAGAACTTGTTAACTTGCCAACAAACAATCAGATACTCCTCTTCAGAAAGTTTACTCTCAATGTTGTGCTAATATAAATGCTAATAATAACAATTAAAGGGATTTAAAAGTGGGTGCTATAGGCCAGTGATTTCTAGACTCTCATATTTTACGAACCTGAAAATTAAAATCAACAATAAATATTGAGACATTGACATAGAGTTGCCAACTTTTTATACTCCCTCTTCTCATTTTCCCACATAAAGAAATCTGAATAATTACTATGCTTTATCACCTTCATATCATGAAAAGAACTTGATGCCAAAGTAAAAGGAAAAATGAATAAAAAGTAGTATTTTAGTAAATTGAACAAAGTTGGCTTAATAAAATGCTCACTACTTTGTTTTTCTTGTTTTTTTTATTTTTGCCAGCCATTAAAAACATCTTCACTGACTGACACCAACAGGTATTTATGCAAGTCATAAGCATATGCCCAATGAGCAGAGAGATACTATTTTTCAGTTACTGATGAGTTTTTCCATTATTCTTTTTGTATGTAATATTGTATTAGTGCCTTGGGAAGCAGAAAGCATTTCATTATAGTAATTTACCAATATCTTGCTTCTCAGAAATAGAGACCATTAGAATTCCAGTGACCTTCCAAATCCACCAGTTCAATGCTTTAATTCCATACATGAGAATACCAAAGCTGAGGGGAATTCAATTTTTAAACATCATACAACTTCCTTCAACTACAGGTGTCAGCGTCCATCTGTCTATAGCCGTAAGATAGCCGCTGCAGTCAACATTTGAGTGTTTAATCAGTATCAGACACATTTACATGTTATTTCACTCCATGCCTCTTAAACCTTCAATATGTAACCAACCCAAGCTCATACTGAATGTTTTTTACACTTTTTCATACAATTAGCATCCATTTTTGGAGTGGCTTCCTTAGGCCCAGCACCCTGATTAGTGCTACAGGAAAGGCAGAGAAAGTACAAAACATGGTCCCATCCACATGAAATAAAGAAAAATATAGTACTTGTAAAAGATAGTGAGAGAAATATTCCTAGGCAAGAACTATACATATTGTCACCTCTCTTTTCTTTGTCTTTGCTAGCCCAATTTCCAAGTTTATGACACAGAAAGGAGAAAACCGAGAGAAAAAGACAGGTTTGGTCTGCTGGGAGGACTGGGTTAGACACAAAGGACATAAAGTAGGAAGGACTGAGGCTTTCAGAGGAGTTTTCCAGAGGGAGTTGGTAAGGAAGAGCTCAAATTCAACCCCAAGGTATATGACTATCAGAGAAAGAGGAAAGCCCTTTTGTGAACAGTGACTATGAGCTAAAAATTTCACCACTGTCAATGTTTATCAACAGACAGAAAGTTTTAGAATTCCTTGTATATAATTTTGAGTACTAGAAATATTTATTTTATGTGACAGCAGAGTTTAGGACATATATAACCCTGAGAGACACAGTTACATTATAATTATATCTTACATTTGATTAGCAAATTCAGCTTTTTGAAGATTACATTATCATGTGTGTTCTATGCAAGAATTCATTTGAAACATGTGAAAACTGTGGCTTAATAATTTTCCCAGGATTAAAAAAAAAGGGGGGGCTTAGGCGATTCTCTTGCCTCAGCCTCCTGAGTAGCTGGGACTACAGGCACTCGCCACAACGCCCAACTATTTTTCTGTTTTGCAGTTCGGCCGAGACCAGGTTTGAACCCACCACCTTAAGTATATGGGGCCTGTGCCCTACTGGATGAGACACAGGCGCCGCCTATTCCACATTTTCTTATCCACTCATTGGTTGGTGGACACTCAGGTTGTTTCCATATCTTTGCAACTGAACTGTAAATTGTGCTACAATGAGCATATGGGTACAGATATCCTTTTTGTAAAATGATTGCTTTTCGTTTGGGTAGATACCCAGTAGTGAGATTGCCGGCTTGAATGGTAGGTCTACTTTTAGTTCTTTGAGAAATCTCCATACTGTTTTCTGTAAAGATTGTACTAATTTACATTCCCATCAATAGTGTATATAATTGTTCCCTTCCTGTGGCAAGATCTATGCTTTTTGACTTTTTAATAATAGCCATTCTGATAAGAGTAATGTGATGTCTCATTAGAATTTAAATTTTCATTTCCCTGATGATTAGTGATATCAGCATTTTTCTTATGTTTCTTGGTCATTTGTTTCTGTTCTTTTAAAAAATGTCTGTTCCTGTATTTTACCTACTTTATTATTATTTTTTGTTTTTTTTGTAGAGACAGAGTCTCACTTTATCGCCCTTGGTAGAGTGCCATGGTGTCACACAGCTCACAGCAACCTCCAACTCCTGGGCTTAGGCGATTCTCTTGCCTCAGCCTCCCGAGTA
>CAUYRH010078084.1:0-15594 GCA_963574655.1 Perodicticus potto
TTAAATGTATATGAAGTCATTAACATGTTATAAGGTATGAATGCCTTTGTATTAACCTGGATGGAAGTGGAACACATTATTCTTAGTAAAGCATCACAAGAATGGAGAAGCATGAATCCCATGTACTCAATTTTGATATGAGGACAATTAATGACAATTAATGACACGGTGGGGATGAGGGAAGGGGAGACCAGAGAAAGAATGAGGGAGGGGTGGGGAAAGGAAGAGCAGAGAGAGGGAAGGAGCGAGGGGGGTGGGGTCTTGGTGTGTATCACACCTTTTGGGGCCAAAACACGATTGTAAGAGGGACTTTACCTAACAAATGCAATCAGTGTAACCTGGTTTCTTTACCCTGGATGAATCCCCAACAATAAAAAAAAAAAGTAGAATGAATGCTTCTCTGTATCTTGAACGATATATAGCTAAATTGAACATTAATGTAATGTTCAGACTTTTCAGTTTCTTTCAGTGTTTCAGTTACATTGTACTGTAGATACAGGGAAGTGCCAGTTAATAGAAACTATCATTCAGTATAGTATAGATAAGTCTGTTGGTATGTTCATGGATAAGATATTTATAATTCTAACATTTTATGTCTTCTTATACTTGTTTCTTAGATTTTCCCTAACACTAATTGATTCTTTGGACACTCTTGTGGTAAGTTTAATTCTTGGATTTACTTATTTTTAAAGTTTTTATGATATGCACTCTCATATTATGAATATAATTATAACACAGTAAGTATGAAATAGCAGCCCTTTAAGATGTTCAGGCTTTGCTTCTAAATAAATCTTTCACACTGTTGAGTTGATGATGTCAAGTGAATGTCAAGTACAATTAGGTAGAATAATAGAGATACTCATTAATTTATGGGAATGTCAATTTAATTGCTGGCACCTTAATCAGGAAGGTTTTTTTCACTTTGGATAAGGAGGTTGAAGCTATTAGAAGTAATTTTAGAAAATACCATTGATATCGTTGTTCCATAATGACATGCCAGAATGATACTGAAATTGTTAAATTAGAAGAATCTTTATGTGCAGTGTTCTCAAAAATTCATTTTTCCCAGTATAGATTTTTAGTATGAAGTGATTTACTTCTTAGTTCTCCTTTTCAATCTCATGTGATGCAGCCATTCTCATTAATTCTGGTTCAGAACTGTTTGTGATGGCAGAAGGGAAAGACTGAGATCTAGAGGTCATGATTTCTAAATACAGTATCTTTCTAGTTTTTTACTCTTAGATCATTATGGTATAAAAGTAGTCTTGTTTGAGGATTTGCCTTAAAACTTAATTCTCAACTTTGAGTTAACATCCCAAGTTTTGATTACTATTTTAAAAAATCAAAATTCTTTGGCTAGGGCCAGGCATGATGGCTCATGCCTGTAATCCTAGCACTCTGGGAGGCTGAGGTGGGTGGATAGTTTGAGCTCACGAATTTGAGACCAGCCTGAGCAAAAGCAAGACCCCCCCATCTCCACTATTATTAGAAAAACTGAGGCAAGAGGATTGTTAGAGCCCAAAAGTCGGAGGTTGCTGTGAGCTATGATGCCATAGCACTCTACCCAAGGTGACAACTTGAGACTCTGTCTCAAAAAAAAAAAAAAAAAAAAAAATCTTTGAGTGGAGAATAAAAATCCTTGGGTGGTGGAAATTTTTTGGAACCAGGCTTTTCTTTTTTTATTTCAGACTTTTTTTCTAAGAGCCAGAGTCTCATTTTGTCACCCTCGGTAGAGTGCTGTGGCATCACAGCTCACAACAACTTCCAGTTCTTGGGTGTAGGCAATTCTCTTGCCTCAGCCTCCCGAGTAGCTGGGACTATAGGCACCCACCACAACAGTTGGCTATTTTTTTTGTTGCAGTTTGGCTGGGGCCTTGTTCAAACCTGTCACCCTCCGTATATGGAGCCAGCGCCCTACTCACTGAGCCTCAAGTGCTGCCCTAGATTTTTATTTTTAATGTTGTTTCTACCTCCTTTTTTTTTTTTTTTTTTGAGACAGAGCCTCAAGTTGTCACCCTGGATAGAGTGCCGTGACATCACAGCTCACAGCAACCTCCAATTCCTGGGTTCAAGCGAGTCTCTTGCCTCCGCCTCCCAAGTAGCTGGGACTACAGGCGCCTGCCACAACGCCCGGCCATTTCTTGGTTGCAGCTGTCATTGTTGTTTGGCGGGCCCAGGCTGGATTCGAACCTGCGAGCTCAGGTGTATGTGGCTGGCGCCTTAGCCTGTTGAGCCACAGGCGCTGAGCCTCTACCTTCTTCTTTTACTGGATCATTTAAAAAAAAAAATTTAGGACAAAGATTCTCTTAATAGCAGCTTAGGAGGATCACCTTGGAAATTAAAAAAAAACAAAACAAAAACCCTTCCCAAGTTATTCTAATTTAATTGTTCTGGAGTAGGGCTGAGCATTATTATTTATTTTTTGAAAGCTTTTCTTTGGTTCTGAAATGCAGCCATGGTTGAAAAAACCATGGTTGTTTAGCCTTTTTTAGCTGGGTCAGAGTTTGAAAGTCATGACCTCATTTTTCAGAGATTAATGGAATGTGCAAACTATGTAACTATGAGAAAGGGAGAATATTGCATGCCTGTTTTTAGGTTCATGGCCGTAGGTTTTCTGTGTATGATACAGAAAGAGAAAAAGGTACACAGAATATCGTGGGAGGCATAGCTTCCCACTTAAGTGGTGTTATTTATTTATAACCGCAGGCTGGACATGGTGGTTCATACCTGTAATCCCAGCACTTTGGGAGGTTGAGACAGGAGGATTATTTGAAGTCATGAGTTTGAGACTAGCCTGGGCAACATAATGAAACTCTGTCTTTATAAAAATAAATAAAAGATATTTGTAATTATAGCTGGATTATGCATATTATTTCTATTTTGGTATTGGGGTATAAATGAGGAGCAGAAAGTATGTGTTACAAAATATTATAGGTGCACTTAATTTGCTTTTCATTTGGTCATCTTGGCTTTATCTTTTCATATGGCAGGTTCCTCATCATTTCTCTAAGTTTTTTAGTTGATTTTCATGATCATGGACCTTAGATATCATACATGTTTTTAAAAATATTGTCAGCAGTTAAGGAGATAAAAGTTGTTCCATGCTGTATAATATTCCACATTTAGAAGTCTGTTGGCCTCTCTAATTGGATATCCATTAATTACTAGAAAGGTTATGTCCTTTAGTTTATACCAAGTACACACTTTGGGATTGATTCTCAAAATGAGGTCCCTGGTTCAGCAGTATGAGCATTTCTTGGGAACTTGTTAGAAGTACAAAATCTCAGGTCTTATCCCCAAAATACTGAATCAAAAACTCTGGGAGTGAGGCCCAGCGATCTGTTTTTAAACAAGTTTCCAGATGATTGTGATGTATGCTAACTTTTTTGAATCACTGTATAATAATGCAGTGCTTTAAGTTCATTGTACTGTATAATAATGCAGTGCTTTAAGTTCATTGTACTGCAGGTTGCCTAGGAATCTTGCTAAAATGCAGATTCTGATCCAGTAGATCCAATGCAGGGCCCAAGAGTCTAAATTTCTAATAAGTTGCCTAATATTCAGCAGTACGTACTTTTGAGTAATGAGGCTATAGTGTAAACTGAGTTCTGGCTCCTTGTGGCAGGAAATAACCAGAAGTGATCATGTAATGTTGACCTTGGAAAATTGTTTATCTTCTCTGGGCCCCTATTTTCACTTCAGATGGGCCTAGAAAAGTTACTGGTCCCTGTTAAGTAGAGTAGCACTTCCATAGTTGCCCACCTCCCTACATTGACCACCTCCTTAAATTGACCTAATTTTCACAGACTGGACATGCACCACATGTATGTATCAGTACAGTAGTCTATTTCCTTATGTTGACCACCTTTGTATGTTGACCAGTCCCTTTGGTGGTCAACTTACAGAGGTTCTACTGTATAAAATATTATTTCTTACTGATCTTTGGTTTAGAGTCAGATAAGTAACGTCTTTGTTGATGCTGTCTACAAGAGGAGTCAAGAAAAACTGACAAAGACAAATGTTTAAAAAATGATACTTTATAAAATTTTTAATTTATCTTTCCAAGTGGAAGTAATCAAAGTAACTACATATCTTCATAGCTTTGAAAATACAAATTGATTTTGAATTTCATCCTTGTTATATTTTCTGTTTAATTTAAACAGAAGAATTAGAGGAAATTAAAATATTTTGAAAGTTTTCCCTACATTTATAAGAAATGCTGTCTTGTACATTTGTCAACTAAGCAATACTATTTCTAATTTTCTTTGCCTTTACTTTGTGATTCTATCTTATTTTCTGACATAGTAATTTAAAAATATTAATAGGATGTATTACTTGTAACATTACACATAACCCTACTGTTTTTATATTGGTCAAAATGTAATACATTAAGTAGAATTTCAGTTGTCATAGTTTGACCGTTAAATTTAAATTATTCATAATTTCAGCCACCTATTAGTAGTTTCAATTGATTGTAATGAAGTCAAACACTAAAACTTTATTTTTAAAATCAACATTATCATGAAATCCTTTAAAATTGTTGAAAAATATTAAAGATAAGAGGGGAAAGGGATGAAATTATCCCACTTTTATTCTTTGAAATAAAAGGTACTATTTACTTCATTGGTATTGATTTTGGAAAGAAGGGGATAAAGCTGTTTTTCTATTAGAGAAGAAGGTCACACCCTAAAATATGTAGAAGGAAGTCTGACTCCAACTTAGAGGGAAAATTCTCAGGAGGTAGATCTCGGGAAAACAGTAAGATTAAGAAAGTGATATTAAAAAATATAGGTATGTGAAGGGTGGGAAGAGTAGAACAGTTATATCCCGTTCTTAAAATGATAGGGCTATGTGCATCTGCATTTTTTGGTGCACAATTTACATGGTCTTAGCATTTGAAATAAGCAAGCGGTCAACTTAAAATCAGGTTTTATATTTTACTCAAGACTTATCCTGAATTTTACTTTGATTTTAATTTTAAGCAGATACTCTTATGGAATATTTCATTTTTAGTCACTAAATTAGAATTTTTGGTGAAAGTATCAAATCAAGTAAAAAGGCATATATAAAATATTATTAACAAAAAGAGTAAACTGTTAAGTGAAGAAAAAGTACTTTTAATACATCTAGGCTGTAAGTAGTATCTCATCATGCAGCCTTACTTTGTACTGAAAAACCAAAATAGCGTATGTAATGACAGTGACCTGTTTTTGGAGCTTATTGCAAACATCTGGAGTTCTTAGTTTAGTCAGGATTCTAGATTTGCATGGTAAAATAATAGTAATGATCTTAAGAACTTAACTCAGAAACTTTTATTAAAAGCATTTTACATATATTATCTCATTTAAGAAAACAACCTATAAGAGTAAGTATTTTCTCTTTTTGTAGATGAAAGAACAGGCTCAGAAACGGAAGTAACTTGGCTGGGATCACACAAGTAGTGAGTGAAAGAACGAGAATTCAAATCAGGGCATGTTCTTGACTATAACATCACATTGCCTCCATAGTTAGTGGACGGGGCTTCAATGGGGTAAAAATGAAGATGGTGTATGATTTAGCATTAGTTGAGCATGCCCTGAAGAAAATGCTTTCTTCTGAGAATAAGCGACTTGTAAAATGGCATTTGGTGACTAGGATGGTTTTTTTATTTTGACTTAGAAACCAAATCCTAGTGGAGCTCACCTCATGTAACTCCTACGTCATTAAGAATCTGGTAGCAGCTGTGATGATGATTATTTTAAAGTCCTACTGATATTTCAGTCTGTTTAAAAAAGAAATGTGTAAAGATGCTGTATAATACTATATGTTTAGTCACTTAATTTTTTCAGCTTTAGACATATTGGCATTTTTATAATATACTTAAGGAAAATATTTCGTATTATCACTCTTCAGAGTCTTAAATTATACTAACTTGCTTTTAGTAGCTCAATTCTGAGAATATTTGTCCTTGACTTAGTGGAAAAAAACTTCATTTCATAATTTTCTTCTCCTAGGTATTAAATAAAACTAAAGAATTTGAAGATGCTGTGAGAAAAGTTTTAAGAGATGTTAATTTAGATAATGACGTAGTAGTATCAGTCTTTGAAACAAACATCAGAGTTCTTGGGTGAGTATGTAAGATGCTAAAGCTATAATTTTAATACAAGTTGGAGTATTATGAGACCCAGGGTATGGGGTAGCTGCATTATTTAAGTCACAGACAGTCACAGGCTGTAGAAATAGCTACAGACTCAAATCAAAGGTAATCCTTGTGTGGTGTTAAAGAGGGACTATTGGTTGAACATTTATTGTCTATATCAGAGTTATTTCACTAACTTATAGTTTGCTAACCTTAGCCAAGGGCCTCTTTGAAGAAGCAATAAGAAACTGAATTTATAGGATTACCTCTCAACTAAACGGTTTGAATTGCTCCTGGGACATTTAAAGATAAGAAATTGTGGCTCGGCGCCTGTGGCTCAACGGGCTAAGGCGCCAGCCACGTACACCTGAGCTGGCAGGTTTGAATCCAGCCCGGGCCCGCCAAACAACAATGACGGCTGCAACCAAAAAGTGGCCGGGTGTTGTGGTGTGCACCTGTAGTCCCAGTGACTTGGGAGGCGGAGGCAGGAGACTCGCTTGAGCCAGGAATTGGAGGTTGCTGTGAGCTGTGATGCCACGACACTCTACCCAGGGTGACAACTTGAGGCTCTGTCTCAAAAAAATAAATAAATAAAGATAAGAAATTGTAGGATATATTCAAGTTTCAATGTTACTAAATTTTATAATTACTTTGGTTACTGTAACTCATTTCCTTTTGTCAGACAGTGTGAATCTACTCCAGATAAATATAAAAAATAGGTACATAGATTTTCATAGAGTTTATTAATCTATTACATTTAATGCAGCTAGAAGGGTTTTTTATTTTTTAAATATACTAAGTGAATTAAAGATTTCATGGTGAGATAATTAGTTTAAATTTGAAATTTGTTAAGATTTGATTTGTCAAATTTGTTAAAATAAATGTAATGTCTAGTATGTCCTTTAAGAAAAGTTAAGGTATTTAAGCGTGCCAAACACTTTACAACCAAAAGAGGTTGAGGTTATTATATGCTTTAAAAAAAATTATTTTGGCAATGTAATTATAATGGTTTGCAATGAAATGGGTAGCCAATATAAGAATTAAGTTTTTCTGTAGTCTTCCCTTATGTTTGTCAATTTGTTGATAATAAAATACCCACACTCTTTTAGGTGGTGACTTTTAAGTATCTGTACGATGTGGGTAATGTTTCATCACCTCTGTGATCCTAGGGGTCTTTTGGGTGGACACTCCCTGGCAATCATGCTGAAAGAAAAAGGTGAATACATGCAGTGGTACAATGATGAACTTCTTCAAATGGCAAAGCAGTTAGGTTATAAACTTTTACCAGCTTTCAACACTACCAGTGGCCTTCCTTATCCAAGGGTAAGTATTTCAAAAAGTAAGGTAGTCTTTAGATACTTCCTTTTATGCTTTACAAAATGATTTTTTTTGTAATGAGAGCTATTGTTTTTCTCCTGCCTGTGGCTGGAAAAAAAAATGCACCAAAGCTATGTAACAAATTTATATTGACTTTTCATTTAACTTAAATTTGAGTGATGTGAGAATTAGATGAGGAGAGACAGATGCTAAACTAGAACTTAACAGAATTATATGTGTAGAAGACACAGTTGAAGCAATGTGAGTAGATGAGTGTTAACTCTTCAAAGGAGAGGTATAGAGAGAACACGGGACAGAGGGGCGCACGAGGAGGAAGCAGAGCCTCTAAAAAGAACACTATTCAGATTTAGGGGGAGAACCCTAATGTAGGTAGAGTATTACAAAGGCTAAAAATGGAGCTTCAGAAGGAGATGTTCTAGAAAACTTGAGGAGAATTAGGTGCAAAGAGCCTTGAAGGATGTAGCTAATGCATTAGTATAAAGGGGGGAAAGGACTGAAAGTAGATGTAAGTAGGTCGGGACCACTCAGTTTGAGATTTCTTCTCCCTTGGTAGTTAAAGTAGAGGCGGCAGCAGGGTCAGCCACCTAAAGGAGTAGTGCTGCTTTTTCTCCTAAGAAAATTTAGTATTTAAAGGAGAGAGAAAGAAGTCCTAGAAATGGAGGGAGCTCTCTCTTCTGATTTATTTTATCCTTTATTAAGACTTTTACTTTCTCCCTCTTATCTAAGTCAGATGCCTCAGTCATTACCAAACTCTATCAATATTTTTCTTTTTCTTTTTCTGAGACAGAGTCTTACTATGTTGCCCTCAGTAGATTGCTGTGGCGTCACAGCTCACAGCAACCTCAAACTCTTGAGCTTAAGCGATTCTCTTGCCTCAGCCTCCCAAGTAGCTGGGACTACAGGCGCCCGCCATGACACCTGGCTATTTTTTTGTTGCAGTTTCATTGTTGTTTAGATGGCCTGGGCCTCAGTGTATGTGGCTGGTGCTGTAACCACTGTGCTACAGGCACCAAGCCTCTATCAGTATTTTTCTTTACTGATTGCTATTATGCTGATTGAGATGGATACAGTTTTATTCCTAAACTACTATACACACCTGTCTTAATATTTTCTCTCTGGTTTATGCTTCAGAGCACTTGGTAAGTCATTACTACTAAACACATAATTTTTATCAAGTTATTTTTAAAAGTTTTACTGACTCTCCCTTTTAACTTTCAGAATTCTTTATAGTTGAGCAGTAAGCTTTCTAATGCTCCTTTGTGGGCGGTGCCTGTGGCTCAAAGGAGTAGGGCACTGGCCCCATATGCCAGAGGTGGTGGGTTCAAGCCCAGCGCCGGCCAAAAACCACAAAAAAAAAAAAAACAAAAACAAAAAACCTGAAATCTAATGCTCCTTTGTACTTTCATACTGCAGAGAAATCATTGTTCCAGCCGGAACCATCTATAGTCCCCCAAACCCCTAGAACAACGGTTCTCAACTTGTGGGTCACGACCCCTTTGTAACAATGAAAAGACATCCTGCATATCAGATATTTCCATTACAATTCATAACAGTAGCAAAATTACAGTTATGAAGTAGCAACGAAAATAATTTTATGGTTGGGAGTCACGACAACATGAGGAACTGTATTAAAGGGTCGCGGCATTAGGAGGCATTAGGAAGGTTAAGAACCATTGCCCTAGAAGTTTTGTTTTTTGTTTTCCCATTCTGTGCCTTTAGGCCTACCATCTCAATTATCAGGCATAACTTTTTTGCCAATGTAAGTCAAATCAAATAAGACTTATTTCCTCTAGTCATCTTTGGAGGAGATACAGCATGGTATGGTGCTTTTTAAACTGGAGGTTATAGCCCATTGATTTACTTGTCAGTTTAAAGGGTTATGACCAGTACTTTTTTTTTTTTTAATAACACAGACTAGAATTATATCTTAACTTTTTTTTTTTGAGACAGAATCTCAAGCTGTTGACTGGGTAGAGTGCCATGGCGTTACAGCTCACAGCAAATTCTTGGGCTTAAGCATTGCTCTAGCTTTAGCCATCCAAGTAGCTGGGACAATAGGCGTTCACCAGAACCCCTGGCTGTTTTTTTGTTGTAGTTGTCATTGTTGTTTTAGCTGCCCTGTTCTGGGTTCGAACCCGCCATTCTTGGTATATGTGGCCGGCACCCTACCCACTGAGCTATGGGCACCGCCTAGAATTATATCTCTTATTTAAATTTCTAGGTTTTGATATTTTAAGTAGCTCTCCTGTGAACATCGTTATATACATTTTTTGATTTCTTCCTTAGGATATATCACTAGCAGAGGAAATAAGTCACAGAGTAGGGAATGCTTCATAAGACTTTGAGTACTTACTGCCCTGTTGCTTTCCAGAAAGATTCTACTTCTATACATCCTTGTTATATAATACAAAGTACATGTATTGTCATTCTTTTGCTAATTAATGAGGAAAAATGGAATCATAATGTTAATTTTTTATTAGCATATAATTTATCTTTTTTTAATTAATTTTTTTTTTGAGATAGAGTCTCATTCTGTGCCCACGCTAGAGTACCATGGCATCATAGCTCATAGCAATCTCAAACTCCTAGTTTTAATTGATGCTCTTGCCTCAGTCTCCTGAGTAACTGGCACTACAAGCATCTGCTACAATGCCTGGCTAATTTGTTGATTTTTCTTAGTGATGGGGTCTTGTTCTTGCTTAGGCTGGTCTTTGACTCCTGAGCTCAAGGGATCCTCTTGCCTTGATCTCCCGGAGTGCTAGGATTATAGGTGTGAGCCATCATATCTGGCCTGTTTATTTATTTTTGAAATAGAAGATGCTATAAGCATTATGATTAAACAAAGAGACTTAAATTATTTTCTTATTCTCTAAAGTGTTAATATTTTTTAAAATTATTTTTTAAAGGAGCACTATAAAAGAAAATAACTGTCCTCCCATTCTTCCTTATGTACGCTTGGTAAATACTGCTTTTGTCTGTGAAAATTTGTGTAAATAGTCTCTCTTAGATGTACATACATAATTGATAGTATTTGCATTAATGGTTTTAACTCAAGAATTTACTGGACAGGCTCAGTGCCTGTAGCTCAGCGGCTAGGACGCCAGCAACATGCACTGGAGCTGGCGGGTTCAAATCTAGCCCGGGCCTGCCAAACAACAATGACAACTACAACTAAAAAATAGCTGGGTGTTGTGGTAGGCGCCTGTAGTCCCAACTACTTGGGAGGCTGAGGCAAGAGAATCGCTTAAGCCCAAGAATTGGAGGTTGCTGTGAGCTGTGATGCCACGGCACTCTACTGAGAGCAACAAAGTGAGACTCTGTCTCAAAAAAAAAAAAAAGGGATATAGGCAGGAGTTACTTCTCATTTTTGTTGTTGGCAGAATTACTTAACACTAGTTAATCTAACAGAAGTAGAAATGGTAGAGATAATTATAGTGTAAATTTGGGTGGGGATGGGGGCCACCCCAAAATGAAAATACCTCAAGTGACATTCTAGGAAGTAAGATAAATGGCAATACTGAAGACAACATACACTGGTCAGTCCCTGTGTCTCACCTACATTTCACTTTTGTTGTTGTTTGAGGGAGTGTTTGTTCAGAAATGCCTAGAATCTGGCTCGGCGCCTATGGCTCAATGGGCTAAGGCACCAGTCACGTACACCTGAGCTGGTGGGTTTGAATCCAGCCCGGGTCCGCCAAACAACAATGATGGCTGCAACCAAAAAATGGCCAGGCGTTGTGGTAGGCACCTGTAGTCCCAGCTACTTGGGAGGCAGAAGCAGGAGACTCGCTTGAGCCCAGGAGTTGGAGGTTGCTGTGAGCTGTGATGCCACGGCACTCTATCTAGGGTGACAGCTTGAGGCTCTGTCTCAAAAAAAAAAAAGGAAAGAAAAGAAATGCCTAGAATCTGTTGATTGGACACTGTTACGGGAATAGGCATACCCAGCAAATGATTTCTGTAGATAAATTGAAATATAAATTTATTTGAGCTTCTCTATATAAGAATTTGAATAATAACTTATCTGAGAACATAACTTTGATGTTTTGTATTTAATTATTTTTTGTTATTAGCTAAATCCTTGGCATATGCTGCCTTTTTTGTTGTTTAGTTAGGTTGCTGATAAACATTATAGTTTTTTTTTTTTTTTTTTGAGACAGAGCCTCAAGCTGTCACCCTGGATAGAGTCCTGTGTCATCACAGCTCACAGCAACCTCCAATTCCTGGGCTCAAGCGAGTCTCTTGCCTCTGCTTCCCAAGTAGCTGGGACTAAGGCGCCTGCTACAATGCTCAGGCATTTTTTGGTTGCAGCCGTCATTGTTGTTTCGCGGGCCCGGGCTGGATTCGAACCTACCAGCTCAGGTGTACATGGCTGGCGCCTTACCCCGCTGAGCCACAGGCGCCGAGCCAAGCATTATAGTTTTAATCATAGTTTTTTGGTCAGTTTGGGTCTAGTTAATCCAGGTTTACATTGTATTATTATTTAACTGTCTTTGAATTGTAAAACAAATACTGCTTTGAAAAATTTCCTTGTGTTATTAGCCTTTCAGAAAGGTGATGCACTGTATATTTTAAAGCTTCAAAAACCTGTAAACAAAGTTTTAATCTCCTTTCATATTATAACAATAAGTTTTTTTCTTTATGAAGAACTATTTAATATGTAATATAGTACAGGTTCTTCATGAATTTTAAATTAAGCTTAATTTCAAGGCTGGTTTACTTCTTTATTTTCCTACTTACTAGTTCAGACTGTCCGAAGAACAAAATTGTTATGGAAGATATAATTGTTATGATGATACTGAGGTTTGACATCATTAAAGGACCTGAATATAAACTGACTCCATGAATATTATGTGCTGAGAATATATTTCCCTTGATGTTAATTAAAAGTTCATAAAGATTATCAGATTGAATTTCAGTGTCATCTTAGGAACAATTTTTATGATTTTATGAAAAGTCTTCATCGAAAGTGGTTTCTTATCAGGATGTCTTATGATAATTTTCTAATTGTGTTTAGATTAATTTAAAGTTTGGCATGAGAAAACCAGAAGCCCGGACAGGAACTGAGACAGATACCTGTACAGCTTGTGCAGGTACCTTGATCCTTGAGTTTGCAGCGTTAAGTCGATTCACAGGAGCAACAGTATTTGAGGTTGGCTTTTCAGTCTTTGATCTCTTGGATATTGGGCATAGCTAACTTTATACCTGTTTTTTATTGTTTAAGTTTCAGGATTATCCTTGCAGAATTCCTATTATTTCAGCGCACTTTTTGTCTAACTTTCTTTACATAGTTTTTATTTATTTATTTATTTATTTATTTATTTATTTATTTATTTATTTATTTATTTTTTGAGACAGAGCCTCAAGCTGTCACCCTGGATAGAGTGCTGTGGCATCCCAGCTCACAGCAACCCCCAATTCCTGGGGTCAAGCGAGGCTCCTGCCTCTGCCTCCCAAATAGCTGGAACTACAGGCGCCTGCCACAACGCCCGGACATTTTTTGGTTGCAGCTGTCATTGTTATTTGGCGGGCCGGGGGCTGGATTCGAACCCGCCAGCTCAGGTGTACGTGGCTGGCGCCTTAGCCCGTTGAACCACAGGCGCCGAGCCTTTACATAGTTTTTAATTGTCAAAAACATAGAAGTTGTTGTAAAGTAGCTATGTTAAATCCAGCTTTACACTTTGTTCACAAACTATAAATTTTTAAGTTTTTTTCTTCCAAGAAGTTTTTTTAGCCACATTATTTAAGTGAATTTGATGGCTCCTTGATATTGTAAATGTCTTACATGAAATACTGTGTCCTTGTCGGTTTTTTTTTTTTGGTAGACTTCCAGATGGAAGCTATGACATTGGATTTGACAATAAAGAAAACAAGTTAAATAGTTTTTGGGTATATGTATGTTCAGATGTCCTGAGGACAGATTTATCATGTTTGGTTAAGCTTTTAAACTTAAAATTTTATTCTATACTTTGTTGACTAATATTTTCTCTTCATTAAAAAGAATAGACACTTCAGTTCAGCATGTTCTCAAATTTAATATGAACTCTCTGAGATATTGATATAGTGACAGGTGAGGAAATAAGGTTCAAAGAGTATGAGAGACCTGTGCAGCTACTAGGTGAATGAGAGAAGTTAGAATCCATCTTTCTAAATTCAAAGCCCCTACTCTTTCCCTTGGGCTATTTTGTGCTTATGAGTAAATCTGTTGAAAATTATGATTTTTTTTTTTTTACTTGTTGAATATGCATTAATTTATTGTCACAGAAGCAAATTGATGCAGTTGAAGAGCATCAGTCTGATACAGGATTGGCAAACTATAGTCTGTGGGTCTAGTTCCCCCACTGTCTGTTTTCATAAATAAAGTTTAATTGCAACACAGTTATGTTCAATTGTTTTTTTCTGTCTGTGGCTGCTTTTGTGCTACAGTGACAGAGTTGAATAATTGTGATAGTGATTCTATTGCCCATAGTGCCCAAAATCTTTGCTATCTGGTCCTTGTCAGAAATAAGTTTGCTGACCTTTGGTCTAGTATATACATAGATCTAAGTTCTCATATTAGTTGTCCTATAATTTAATTTTAAACTTTGGTTAAATCTTTAGTTTCACTGGGCTTGTTTTCTTAGCTGTAAAATAAAAGTAGGGGATATAATCTTTATGACGTTTTCTGGCTTTGAAATTCCATGATTTAATTTAAGTTGTAACCTGCTTTGTTTAAAAGAAATGATACTAAATAGATTGAGTTAAGAATTAAAATTATTTTATACTCTATTCTTAAATCTACAGAGTAACAAACTGATTTAACAATTTCTTATTTTATAGAAGTACTTCTGATAATGCCAAATAGGATCATGCTCTGAAATTAATTTAGAAACTCAGCTGTACATGCTTTTTGCTTTTATATTTCATAGCGTCTTTTAATCTAAAGCCAAGAATTTGATCAGAACTCATTTCACATTTTCATTAGTGTCCAATTGACAAATAAAAGGAAAAAATGTTATCATAAGTTTAGAGGTTTACAACTATCAAATAAATATTTAGTAGCCTGGTTGACTTATTAACTTTTTATTAACAAACTTGCGTATCATTTAAAAATGAAAATCTGAAATGACTGTTTCAAAGATAGCATACCAACTCTGAAATTCTCTTCCAATTTTCCAAATAAGAGTATCTGAGGAGGTTTTCACTTTGCCTTTAAGTGTGGAAATTATTATAACAAGTACATCTCATTATGGCAGCAATTGATACAGTTTAATAATAAATATGTGTGAATGCGAATATGTACTGCAAGAGTAGATAAATGAGTGGTCTCAAAGTGAGACTTCTGCTAAATCGCATTTTCAGAGTAATTTTTTTTTTTTAAGACAATTTTACTTTATTGCCCTCAGTAGAGTGCTGTCATGTCATAACTCATAGCAGCCTCAAACTTTTGGGCTCAAGTGATCCTCCTGCCTCAGCCTCATGAGTAGCTGGGACTATAGGGGCCTGCTATAACACTCAGCTGGTTTTAGAAATGGGGTCTCACTCTTGCTCAGGCTGGTCATGAATTCCTGAGCTCAGGTGATCTACCTGCCTCAGCTTCCCAGAGTTCTAGGATTACAGGCGTGAGCTGCTGTGCTTGGTCAGAGTCATTCTTAACTATACTAATTGGCTGAAAAGAGACAAGATTTCTACAGGAAATTTATATTTTAAATGATTATCTTAATTTTATTTAGTTCTTAAAATATGCTATGGGCCTTTGATTTTTATCTGTCTTTTACTTGTCAAAGACATGCAGTTCTTCAAATATATATTTCTTTTTTAAAATTGTAGGAATACGCAAGAAAAGCTCTTGATTTTCTCTGGGAAAAAAGACAGCGAAGTAGTAATTTAGTGGGTGTGACTATAAATATTCATACTGGAGATTGGGTACGAAAAGGTAAGTTTAGCTTTTTAAATCAAGTCTTCTCATCTTTAAAACAGTTGAAAAAGGAAGGATTTTCATTTGTTAAAATAACCTTTGGGGCTCGGCGCCTGTGGCTCAACGGGCTAAGGCGCCAGCCACATACACCTGAGCTGGCGGGTTCGAATCCAGCCCAGGCCTGCCAAACAACAATGACGGCTGCAACCAAAAAAATGGCCAGGCGTTGTGGTGGGCGCCTGTA
>CAUYRH010078086.1:0-15642 GCA_963574655.1 Perodicticus potto
TACTTGAAATCTCTCCCACTACCAGGAGCTTTGGTGTTTTCTGTATTCTTTTCTGTAAATCAATTCTGTCTTATCACGGACGGGTGGGGGGGGGAAATAATGTAATGAAGAATAATAAAATACATGTATTTAAAAAAAAAAATCCAAATAATATGATACAGGTGTGCCATGCCTAAGAAAAAATCCAAAGTATAAAATGTGAATGTATGTTTTTCTACATTTGTAATACGCAGGCATTCTTGATTTTATTACACATTTTAATAAAAGTCCTGACACTAAAAAGATATTTTTTCTAAATCAATAGATGCATAGCTTTCAAGAAACATCTATTGAATAGTAAAGTATATTTAAATTTGAGGGAAAAAAATTAAAGAACAATCTGGAGAGGAGAAACTTTGAGAGAGTGAAAGAGTGCTTTATTAAAAATTCCTTAGCAGTTTCACCGGGAGAGAGATTATTGCCAAACACTTTCCTATGTATACATATGGTACACAGCTAATTTGGATAACAAAGATTCTCCTTCAGCGGAAGTGTCAGAAGCTGAAAGTACAACTTTAAGGAGAGATGTGGGGAAAGCCCACGAGGACGGCACTCTGGCTTTGGCCCTGGACCCGGGCCCCAGGTGAGGGACTGTGGCTCTGGTCCCCAGGACCCAGGGGGTTCTTGCCTGACCCTCCCCATCCCGCTGCCCCCTATAAATGACAGTGACATTCTGGTTTGTCCTCTGCACTCATCTCCATGCAGAAGGGGGCTGGGCCAGCCTGTCTGCACCGTGTGGCGCTGGGACAGCTGACCTGTGCTGGTCACCTCACCTATGGGGCGTAGGAATTTGCGTCTGAGGGAGAATGCTAACCAGAGGAGCTCGTCCAAATGGGTCCACAGAGTGAGGTATTTCTGAGGAAAGTCTTAGGGGGACAGGGAGGGAGGCTAAAAACCAAGGACCAGAGCTCCCCTCACGGAGCAAAGAGGAAGTGTTCTGGGGGGCTGAACGTGAGGTGGCAGGGTGTGCGAACAGGCAGGATACCCGCAAAAGGGGCAGGACGCAGTGGCCACTTGCCTGGCTCTTCTGTTTCCAGGCCAGCCCCTCCTTCCTCAGGCTCGGACCTCAGGCCTGTCTGGATGTTGACCTTGATCTCTATTTCCTTTTTATTATTTAAAAAAATATTTATTTATTTATTTGCTTGCTTACTTATTTAAAGTCTCATTCTGTTATCCTGGCTAAAGTGCTGTGGCGTCAAAGCTCACAGCAACCTCAATCTCTTGGCTCAAGCGATCCTCTTGCCTCAGCCTCCCCAGTACTTGGGACTACAGGCACCTGCCAGGATGCCCAGCTAGTGTAGAGACAGGTCTTGCTCTTGCTCAAACTGGTCTTGCACTCCTGAGCTCAAGCAATCCACCTTCCTCAGCCTCCCAGAGTGCTAGGAATACAGGTGTGAGCCACCACGCTTGGCTTCACATACCTTTTAGATGTTTACCTTCTGCCCTGAGAATCTCCCATTTTGATGTTTGACTCCCAACCTTCCCTGCTCCCATGGAAATCCACCTGGTCCCACATCTCTCTTCTTAGCGCTGATCAACAGCTGGCTGATGACTGTCCTGTTTTTGCCACCCCAGACAAGACTCTGTACCACTATGCTCAGGCTGCAGCCTGCAGGCCACCACCATGATGTTGCTAAAGAAACAACACAGGCCCCCAGCCCAGTTGCTTGGAGACCACTCGCCCCAAGCCTGTCATGCTGCCGGCCAGGCCTCGCATCCAGAGCTCACAGGTAAGTGCTCTGCTGGCTATCAAGGACTGTGCATGTGCTGGGCGCTCAGCATAGTTGCTGTGCCATGAGGCTAAGACATGGGGTGCAAAAGGCAATTCCAAAGACGAGAACTCCCATTCAAAAGTGGCCTAGAAAATGATCATCTTTATTTCACTGAATTAATTTCAGTGAGATTGCTCACTGGGTCTGGATCTCAAGAGATTGCTAACTGGGATGTGAGGTGATAAAAATGTTTTAAAACTGGTTGTAGTCGTCCACACAAGAGAAAAACCCAATTTCAATTCAATTCAAGAAGCAGGGAGAGGGAAGCAGGTGGGGAGAGGGCGTGAGGGCGGGGATTGGTGTGCTCCCGCTTAATGGGCACATGTCGGGTCTACGGCACACCTCCTGCAGGCAGGACACAATTCATCAGGGTCTAAACCTAACAAATGCAAACATCGTAACCTCATTCTTTGTGCCCTCAAATTAACCTGAAACAAATAAAAGAAAGAAAGAAAAAAATGGCTGTGGTGACAGTTGCATGACATGACTAAAAACTATTGAGTTCCAGACTGTCAGTGGGAATTACAGGTGTGGTATGTGAATTTTATCTCAGTAAAGCTGTGGGGGAGGAAAGAGAGTGAACTTCAGGATGTGAGCCTGACTTGCCCAATGTATCTTCCCGGCTGTCGGAGGGAGGGACCAGAAAAAGAGGCAGGAAGGTCATTTTTGAGAAATTCTGGGTGACTCCGATGAAGCATATGTGCTGATTTTACCCTCCCGAAGCCCAAGTCTGACCATGCCTCCCACAAGCAGCTCACCACACAGGAATGCTGCCCGCCAGGAGAATTGGCAAGTGTGGATTTCTTGTGCCTATAGCACGCAGAGCTATGCTTCCTTTTTTCAGCATTTGATTTTTCCAAACAAAAGGAGAAACCAAGCACACAAAAACTAACAGAGAATTGATGAACAACTTTGCATATATATAGAATTTCCAGGCAATAAAGCATGCTCTCCAACAAGCTTGTCTTTGTTTGGAGGAAAATTATGCTTTGCTTTCTCACAATGCCCTCGGCCAAGGCCCAGTGTGCCCTCCTAATTTAAATTAGTCTTTCAATTGTATGATCGCTCCAAAAGAAACTAATTTTCACTGTGCTCTTTCAGGGAACTTAACCAAAACTTGATTATTATTATTATTTTTTGGTGGGATGGCAGTGATGGTGGCAAGCCCACATAATAAGGTTTTCTCCTTTGCCACAATTCTAAGATTAATCATTTTCTAAATATCTACAAATATTATTTTGATTATGTGAATGTCTTTTAATAGCTCTTTATGAAAAACTCATAATACTATAAAGTCTATAAGGAAATACACCTAATAATATATGAGAAGAGAATTAAACACAAATTGCAGTTATGTTCTAATTTGTAGATTATAATTCACTGTGCCATAATGATGTATCCTGAAAATTATGTTATCTCAAAACACTGATTAAAATAATTTTTCTTGTAAATCCTAAAATGCTTCGTTCACTGAGTAATCTTATTCTGTCCTATCTCAATAAGGAAATTGTCAATCAAAGACCTGGAAAGGAAGGTTAATAAATTCTGACAGTTTCCATAGGTTCTGTTTTCTATTGTATGTTAAATTCTTCCCATCTGCATGAAGTTTGCAGTTCATATAATCTGGCATAAGAATAGAGGACTGTAAAAAAACGTTTAAACTCTGGCTTCTCTAAGAACATCTTAATGGTCTTTCTCACTGCTGGTTTATTTCCCAGAAAAGCCTCCATTTTTACTACGTTTTCTTAAATAGAGCTGTGAGAGCAGAGGATGCCATGACAACTGGGGGTGTGAGGAATCTGGTCAAAAGCGAGTTAATTTTTTAATTGTCATAATCATACAGCCTTTGTATAAATTCATAATCTGGACAAGCCAATCATTCTGTGTGGCTTTGGGGCAAATTCTGTTTGCTTGCTTGTTTTTTTTTTTTTTAAGAAAGTGTTATTTTTATCTCTCTCCTCTACAACTCCCTTCTTCCCATATACAAAAATGAGATATTCATCTCTGAACGACCTTGGTGACCCAAGCATATATCTTGGGACAAATTATGTCAGCATAAAACTTGAGGTTTGCAATGCCAGAGAATTAAGTTAGAAGTGCATTAAAAAATACTATATAAATAAACCATTTTAGCAATATGTAGATTCACAGAAAATTGTGAACAATAACTCAAGAAATCATCCCTTTTGGGGCACATTCCTGTGAGTGACAAATCAACACAGCCAGTTTATTTCAGGTAAGGTATGCACTGTGATCTTTCCCCCAAAGATCCAGGGAGTTGGTAGAAAGCACTCAACCCTCAGACAGAGAGCCTGCAAAGGTGGGAAAAGGTCTCCAACTCCTTGGAGATATCCACAGGTTCCATTTCCCAGCAGTTACCAATGACAAGTTCCAGAAAGCAAAACTTTTAATTAAACACTACAGGAAAGGACAATGCCACATGCTTTAAAAAATAAAAACAAGACAAACCCACCCGAATGGCTCACAACAGGTCAGGAAATCAAGGTAAGTACCAAAAAGCAGAATCCAGCTGTTGCCTCAAAAAGATTAAAAACAAAGAAGAACAGAAAACATTAAAGAGAAATGGTTGCAGGGATGCTGCCAGGGGAGCATTTAAAACAGACCCAGATAGGAACAACAGATTGCTCCCCACTCCCCACCTTCTCTCACACACCAGAGCCATAGAGAGCTCTCTAAAGAAAATTCAAAAATAGTTCTTCTGTTCCGTACCCTTTTAAGATGCTCGATGTGCGGCATCAATCGGCCAATGAACCTGCAGTGTGCCCAAGACCGCTCAAAGCTAATTTTGCGATCATTGTTACGCAATGTGCACTGCCCACTACAAAGGCCAAAACAAAACAAAACGCAGGTGCCTGTGTAAGTATGACTGTTTTCAAAAGGTTGGCACAAAGTGGAGTAAGAAACCATAAGGCAAGACATCAATATCTTTCCTTTGAGTTTCCCTGAAATGCTCCCTCAGAGCAAAGGCAGATCTCAGCACCCACTTCTCACCAAGTCACAGATCAGTTTCTCTTCTCCTTCAATCCCCATTTCAGATTGAAATGAATGTGTTATATATCATTCTTTTCCTGCTTGGTCAGAGTCACTTACACTTGCTTCCAAAATAAATTTATTTGTTTGCTTTTTCCTTTTTTCTTTTTCTTTTCCCTTCTCTCCTTCTCTCTCTCTCTTTTTTAAACAAAATAACTCTTCTACTCTCTCACTGAATCCTTCTCCGTGGAATAAAAAGAGAAGGAAACACAGCAAGAAAAGTGCAAGACCTAGAATTAGAACCATTATAAAACTTAGCCCTCATTTTCTACCATACACCATGTAGCAGAAGGAAGTTTAAAACTTGGAAGTCATCACAGAATGGCAATATTGCATAGTGCAAAGAGACTCTCTGGCTAGAGGTGTATATGAAGAGATGACTATTTCTATAGACTACCCACTGATGAGGCTATAAATGAACTTATAAAGTCCTGAGCACAGATCCACATAAGGAACCCACTGGCTTCTCATGTTCTCTCAGGTCACTGTAGACCAACCAGGCACTGAATATGGCTCCTGGAGCAAAGAAAGAAGGTGGCACAATGGTCCCGGGGGCAAGCCTATGTATTATGTAGAACTTACAAGGGTGCCAGGTCTTGCCCGGATGTGTACATTGCACACACACAGGGACATCGGCTATGGTTCTTTTTTTTTTTTTCCAGATTAATAGAAGGGTACATACAGTCAAGTTACACTGTGTATATTAGGAAAAGTCTGAATCTTATTTGAGACATTCACCTAGCAGGTGTTCCATATGCCCCTACAGTGTGCCTGTTCTAATCATTTATGTCTCTGCATTCAGGAATGAAGATGCCAGGCGTTGGGGCTCACACCTGTAATCCTAGCACTTTGGAAGGCCAAGGTGCAAGAATTGCTTGGGGCCAGGTGTTCGAGACCAGATTTAGGAAGAGGGAGATCTAGTCTCTACAAAAAAAAGAAAAGAAAGGGAAAAGTTAGCCAGGCATGGTGGCTACCCTGGAGGCTGAGGCAGGAGAATGGCTTCAGCCCAGGAGTTTGAAGCTGCAGTGAGCTATGATGATGCCACTGTATTCTAGCCCAGGTGACAGAGATTCTATCTATTAAAAGTAAAGAAAAGAAAGAATGAGAGATCTTTCCAGAGAACCATAAAGTAAAACAGGGGGTTTCAAACAGCATCTTTACCAAGGATTGGGTGGAATCTTCTGCTGGCTTGGAGCTAACTGATCAGACTGGCATTGTAAGTATCACCAAGTGGGCCAGGCTAGGGGTGCATTTGGAAGCACACTGCGGGTGGTAGAAGATAGTATTCCTAAAACAGGACAAGAGAAGATCACCTACAGCTGGGACCTGCCTCTGGCTCAAGGAATCACGTGTCAGGGAAGGTGCTTTAGATTTCCATTACTTTAAGACTCGCTGGCATTCCTGGAGTCTTTTCTTCCAAAGAAGACAAAGTTCAGATTTGCTCTGAATAAATGCATCATATTAAATATGATAGTTGCTCACACCCTATACCCAAGGCTCTGAATAAATCAAGAGGCTCATGTTTTTAAAAAATGGAAATAGAGTTATTGCATTTTTTTAAGCCTAGAATTATGAGTCAGAAGGCTGTGCCCAACTCCCATGATTTAGGGCAGCAGCCCGTGGGTCTGCTTTAGTGCAAACTTTGCAGGAATGTGGTTGTTACTGTGCCCACGAAGCTTCAAGAATGCTCTTTTTTCCTTCACCTTTCCTTCATTCTGTGTTTCACTCAGAACATGAAGCAGAGGCCTTCACGTCTACAGTCTCCGTTAACCTCCAACCATGCCCTGGCTGCCTGCAGTTCTCCCCAGGACTGAGCAGTCTGTGCCCTGCACCACACCTTTGCTTGAGTGTCCTCCTGACCAAGAATGCCCTTTCTCAGTCTGTCCTGCAGACCCTCACCCACTCGTCTTGTACAAGGCCTAACCATGGACCCACCACTGGCTATTTCCTCTGAGTCCTCGTCATACTCTGGAAAGATTTCCAGCATCATCTCTCTCTAGTAGACCATCCGCTTCCATGTTGGCACCAGCCTGTGGCAGGGTAACTAACAGAGGGGTCTTCTGCAAATGTTTGCTGCATAGATAAGGGTACACAATCAGATGCCATAAATAAAGAGGGTGCCGAAAATGGGTAACATATTTTAAGAAAGGAAAAAACTGTATTAAAATTGTAATACTGAACACATACCAACAATGTTTGTTATGGTGTATCTTGTATCTCTCGTAATTGCATGACTTGAGTATTACAATTTTAATACAGTTTTTTCCCTGTCTTAAAATGAGAGTGCATTTTTGGCGGCACCTTCTGTTTTTGGGAAGAGATTCTGTCATCCTGGGTAGAGTGCCCTGTCAAGGAGTATTTTTCATTTTCTGATTTTCTTGTTTAGTTATTAGTTCAAAGTTGAAAGACTTGTGTTCCAAAGAATGTCTGAATCAGGACATACCAAAGGCTGCCCTACGTGCCCCAGCCTGGCCAGTGCTGTATCCTATTCATTCCAAGGGCCTCTCTTAATTTTTATTCCTCTGGAAGCAGAAGCTGAGATGTGATACAGGAAGCAGGAGTGAAAGGCAGGAAAAGTGAGACAGGCAAGGAGGGAGAGAATATAAAGGCTGTGTTAATGAGCCACGATCCCACTGGGGACCCTTGCTGAATGTATCTCAGAATTGTGACTCTAAAACACAAGAGTCTGGGGTGCTTATCGGCAGACTCTCATCTCTTGTTATTTGAGGGGAACCTCCAGAAGGACAACTCCCCCTCCAAACTTCCAACCACCCTGAGTTTAGCCTGTGCAGGCTCCTGTGGTTTAGGAAACAGTCCTGAGGTGGAGGAGCTGAGAGACGGGGAGTTAGGGGGGCTGGGGCGCGGACACGCACAGGACTGCCTGTCACAGCCCCAGCTCCCGCAGAAGGTCAGCTGCGGCACACATTCATTATTGATGAGGAAAGGGCAGCAGAGTAAATGGATGTGGCCTGACATCACATTTACGAAGCCAGGGAAAAAACTGGATAACAAGCACAAGCTATTAATCGATGGAAAGCAAGTGCTTGATGGGGGCTGTGAGGATAGAGCTCCCTGGGGAATGGGTGACTGAACCAGGGAATGCTCAGCACTGATGCGAGACTCATTCGCTTCACACCAACCCTGCTCCCACCCTCCACATCTCCTGCCACCCCACCATTGATGGGGCAGACACAGGGCTGAGCACTGCATACAGCCTTTCTCATTCACTGTGGCTTCTTCCCACTGTGTAAGTCCGTCCCGATGATCATTTCCTAAAAACGGGTGACGGGAGCAGTGAAGCGGAAAGGAAGGGGACTTGCTAACCTGTGCACATTCAGTCATTCACAGACTGCCCCTCTGGGGCTCTGATAATAGATGGAGAAGAATGCCCAGTTAATGCACTGGGGACTCTACTACCAACAACGGCAAACATACCATGGAATACTATGCAGCCTTAAAGAAAGATGGAGTGTTATAATTTTAATCCAGTTTTTTTTTTTTCTTTCTCAACACGGGCATACGTATTGGGGGGGCCCTCTGTCTATATCAGGCAAAAGGCTAAGGCTATAGGAAATACATAGCAGGTTTAGATGCAGAAAGGCATTGCAGTAAGAAGAGAATTCATTTTGTCTTTCAGCAACTTCAGACACAGGGAATACAGCTTGGCCACTCACACTGAGAAAGCAGGAAAGGCGGCTCCCTAAGTGACGTGATTTTCCATTCCGTCCACTCGCTCATTCAGCACTTCAGGCCAGCACTGCTCAAGGCACTGTGTTGTTCTGCGGGGATGATGTGAGTTCAGCCTTTAGGTCTCTTCCTTGATGGAGCTAAGACTAATGATGGAAAGGTATTGATCTTGATTAAATCATTTGAATACATAATTATTGGGAAAACTGACATAAGCGCAACAACAGCAGAGAAAAAGGAGCTGGGAGAATGTATAACAAAGGAATTCCACGTGGATAAAGAAGCCCAGCCAGGCTTCCCTGAGTACCTGTCCCTTGCTCTGATGGCTGAGTGAGAGTCAGCGGGGAGAGCCAGCAAAAAATCCTTGCCCTTTTCTAGAATAAACCATTCTAGAAGCTGGATTCTTCTTCGTGGTACCCCCTAAGCACCTTCATTATGCTCTGCTTAAAGGTTTGCTACAATGTCATTCCCTGTTCATAGCCTCTTCTCCATATGTGAACCCAGGATGCTGCCTCATTTTCTGATACATCACTGCTTAGTCCCCAGCACACAGCGGGCACCCAGGGAAGTTTCATGTATTAATCTACACCTTTCTAACCTCTGCCATGGTGCATAATACTTCCATATAACCCATGTATTTTAATTAAGAGTTAAAAGTATTTAAAGAGTAGATTTTCAATTTTTATTTTTTTACAGTGGTAGAGTTCTATGCTATTTTGTCTAATTGTTTGACTTGGTATTCTATATACAATATTGTTTATACAAGATTATTTAAAGCTCATTAGAATTCAGAACATCAGAAACCATCACCTCTGTTGAAGTAACCTGGTGAGATACATTTTAATAAACTAGAAATATTCAAAGGCAGCAGAATTCTAGACAACAGTTTTGATTTAGGGAAGTAAACCCACCACATAATTTTGTAGTAATAACCAAGTCAACTTCTGGATTCTTTACAGCCATGATTAAATTGAAAATGCCAGGAAGTTCCATAAGGCTAAGTGGTACTTTGTCATGCAATAATAATTCTGTTTGGTTCAGCAAAAATGCAAGGAAATTCAGAGGACTTTTGTCATGTGAAGGCTTCTGCATTTCTGCTCTAACAGATACACCAGGAATCCCACTTCTCTAATAGGATTCTGTTACCTAGCAACCAACATGTCCAGACATGACAAAGATGGGGGCTATATTAATATACTATAACCCCTTATTCTCTTTTAACAATAGATAAGAGGACAAGCAGAGGGAGAAACAGCTATAAATCACCAATGACAAAAGAAGATAACTTCTAAAAGTTTGCCCGAGAATGCTCACACTATCCAATGATGTAAAAGTTGCCCTTCATAGAATTTCCACTTCCTCCCAGTGCTTCCAAGGAGAGCGTACTTCTGGTGCTCCTAACTCTTTTTTGAAGATCTAAAACTAAAACAACAGTATATTCATAATAACATGATGATGATAACTAGAATAAAGGTACTCATATTAACACTTAATAAGTGTTCTTTTTTGTAGTGAGGACTTCCTTTGCTTTTATTTCAATAAATAACATTTATGTCAGAGAAACTTATACTCTATGGGGAGAAAATGCTATTTCAAAGCTTTATCTTTTGTAGACTACCAAATGTTTCGGTTGACCTTAGTAATACTCCAGGGTCATTACTGCTTTTTTGATTAAAAATTTCGAAGGAGTAGAGCTTAAAATGAAGCAGGGAACAGCAAAAGCTGAAGCAGATAAGTAAGGTAGTTGCTGTCGGGAATGAAGAGGAGGAAGCCGCTCTAACACCAGCTGGCACATTTCACAATAGAATCCCTGATGAAAGAATGGGAAAAAGGATGAGGAGAAAAAAGAGGAGGAAAGGAGTAAAATGTGAGAGCCACCGGGAAGAAACAGAAAAGGAGGATAATGAAGGCCGTGCTCGGAATTGGTTTCCTGGTGAAAAGGTTAATTAAATCTTTCATGGCATGAAATTCTTAAAGAACCACTTTTCTGTCTATGTGTGTATATGTTCCCATGTGCTTTGCAAACACGCAGAGACGATAATGATTCTCTTCTAACATCCTTTTTACACTAATACTAGAGCATTTTTTTAGAAAGGACAATAATTTATTTCTTTAAGCTTCTTATATGTAGAGCGGAAAGAATTTTAATACTGCTGACCTGCAAGGAATCTGAGGAGGCAGAGTTCTCTTTTCATTGTTCTGCTTTATTTTCTCCAAAATTTAAAACCTACAGCAATAACAAAAAGCAAATGTGTTATCCCTATTAAAATTAATGGCAAAGCGAACCAACTCTTATAAACAATAGACAGGACAAAACCCCACAGGGTTCAGGAGCTTCAGTCCTACTCCAAAGACCAGGAAGCTGATTTCTGAGCTGAGGAAATGATTATAGATCATCCCGGGAGGACGCCAACCAATAAGATGGCAGCAGCACTATTTGTTTTCTGCCTTTTGTGCTTCTTAACTTGAACGTTGGTGCTGTCACACAGATCCCAGCAGCCTGGGGCAGGTTGGAGGCTCCGGGAGGGAGGACACAGTTTTTTACGACAGTCTAAAGGGCAAACAATGATCAGTGTAATCAAGAATACACAGTCCATTCAAGGCTGGACACAGCGTCTCCATCATTCCTACTGTTACCCTTATCTGTGTTTAAATACACTGCCACTGGAAGGGAACGCGAGCAGGAAATACCTTCCTTTCACTTGCTCCATATTTATCCTTACCCTTGACTTTGAAAAGAATTTGATTTATTTGTTTTTAGAACCGTGAGGTATTCTGGGTACTGAAATAATTGCAGTTGATTAGGCTGAAAGTTGAAGGAGAAAAAGTATTACTATATTTGCTCAACAAGAAACCAGCCTTTCTAGATCCTCCTGTGCGTAAATAGAATCTTTTCATATGGAAAATCGAAAACAACAGTGTGTGGCAGTTTCTTCAGAAGGGAGTATTTTCTTCTCCATTATGTCAGAAAGCAAATGTATGTGTGTGTGTGTGTGTGTGTGTGTGTGAGAGAGAGAGAGAGAGAGAGAGACAGAGGGAAAGAGAGAATGTGTCATAGATACATAGATACTTTATCCTGCCCTCAAATCATATGAGAAGTTGCTAATGGTTTCAACTCCGAAGCAAAGTATTTTGCCCTTTTTTTTTTTTGCAGTTTTTGGCTGGGGCCAGGTTTGAACCTACCACCTCTGGCATATGGGGCCAGCAAGCTACTCCTTTGAACCACAGGTGCCGCCCATATTTCCTCCTTCTTAACAAAAGAGATGAGTTCAGTTTGTGAAAATTGAGTAGGATGGATATATGAAGAGTGGAACCAAAATATTAATAATAGTAACAATCATCAAAGATTTAAAAAAAATAAAGAAAGGAATAGTTATAGTTCCAGGGAAGGAAGAACACTAAAACACAGCGTCTGTAATTTCCACTGTAACGTATCCTGTGAAGACTCTTCCTCTTCCAAGTACTTTTAGCCTGAGAACTCAAGACACAAGAATAGGTGCTTTTAAATTTTTTGTTTGTTTGTTGTTTTCAGTTTTTGGTGGGGGCTAGGTTTGAACCTGCCACCTCCAGCATTTGGGGCTGGCACCCTACTCCTTGAGCCACAGGCACCGCCCTAGGTGTTTTAATATTTAAATGATTTTTTCCCCCTTAGCTGAGGCACACTTACTTTCTTGTAATTAGAGGGTGAAGTTAGTTTTAGTATTAAGGAATTAGCGCTGGTGATACCACCTGGATGAAAGGATAGGAAGTATTTGTGATTTTAAAGATTTCATCCAAAGATGAAAATTTAAAACCCTGGCATTAAGAGACAAGAATTAAAGCCCATTTTATAAGTTAAATGCACTATGTCACATCTATCACAAAATGTTGGCTAAATGTATTTGGTGCTGAATTTCAGTATTTCTCAAAGCTCTTCGAGCTACATTAAAAAACTATTAGAGGTTATGTTACGTCCAACATTTGTTATGTTTCTATAAGTGCCTATGAAAACAAAGAAATCAAAAATGCTGCTTCTACCCTCAACACATCTGCAATGTAGTGAAACGGTAAAAGTTATACCTGGAAAGTAACTTCACTTCAAGGCAGAAGAAATTCAAACTCTAGGAAAAGATCATAAAGCAAGTCTAGTTTTACCCCCTAAGATGTCTGAATTGAGGCCCACTAGATCCTAAAAGAAGGCAAATCCAAGAAAAGAAAGAAAAAGTACTAAAAATCAAGCTGCCACTGGATCCTGCACTTGGGACCGGCTGGTCATTGGGTCCATCTCGACTCTGAACCTGTGTACCCACAGAGAACCACGACCTCTCATGAGAAGATTTGGCCCCAATTTAGACATTTGCAAAATAGACAAAATCTCTTAGACATTTTCAAAATAGACAAAAATTTCTGAGATATAAATCAGACACTTTGAGTAAAGTCATTTACTTGTATATATGGATTAGTAGAGGATACTATTTAACAGAATATGGAATAAAACATTTATTTGTCTGAATTACTACTACTATGGGTAGTAATTACCCCCAAAACAGTAGATACTGTATTAAGCACTTAGTATAGAACACACGCCTTATTCAGTACTTTGTCCAACTCAATTTAACCCTCTCGAAGTCCTATGAGATAAATATTACTATTATGAATTACAGACAGACTCAGAGTGGTTAATCCTGTGACACCAGCATTTGCAGATGAAATTGGGATTTGAATTCTGCCTTTGACTAAGAAGTCTTCCTGCTGTTAACTGCTACCTCTGCTACTGGGTCCATTCTTGGATCTAACTAGACTTTTGTTTCTATCTCGTTTTTTCTAGACAATGAGAGTTGATACAGGAAAAGATGTGAATTAAGAATACAATCCATCACAGGACTTTCCAGAGTCAAATAATCATTAAAGACCATTGGCCATCCTCATTTTACAGATAATTAAACTAAGGCCAAGAAAAGGTAAATCATTTGCTGAGGGTTACCCACCCGCAGAGTCCAAGAGCTGCACATGGTACCCAGACAGATGGATCTATTCCAGGCCTCTTTAACGCCTTCAAAACATTCAAATGGTAAAATGCTCTAGAAAGAATATGGTTCACTGAATTTTCTAATTGACTGAAAGTTTAAACAGACAGCTCTTTCTATGTTAACCCCTGCTGCTGAAAATATCTCTAAAATATGAGTTAGATCTACTTCTTTATTAAACACAGTATAAGAACAAAATATCTTTCTTCCTTTCAACATGCTACAGTGGAAATGGTACTACCATGGGACTTATTTGCATTTCATCTCCAACTCAATTAGTTATTTGCTGTGCAGATATGTAAACTTTTACATGAGGGCTTTTAAGGAATCATTCTTGCTGGTATTCACTCCCTTATATGCTGTCTGTGACCCTAAATTATATGTGTCAACTCGTCTGGGCCATCGAATGTCTAGATATATGGTTAAACTCTATTTCTGCAGAGGTATTGTAAAAGAGATTAATATTTGAGCCAGTAGGCTGAGCAAAGCAAATGTTCCTCCCTGATGTAGATAGGCCTTATCCAATCTGCTGAGGACCCAAATAGAAGAAAAAAGAGAAAGAAGATTCCATTTGCTCTCTGCCTGACTACTTGAGCTGGAATATCAGTGTTCTCCTGTCCTTGGCATTCCTGGTTCGCAGGCCATCAGACTTGAACTAGAATCTATACTATTGGCTTTCCTGGGTGTCCAGCTAGTAGACGGCAGATTGTGGGACTTTTCAACCTCTCCCTCTGCATGAACCAATTCCTTATAATAAATCTCTTTAATATAAATTTCTGTTCCTTTCAAAAACCCTGATTCACACAATGCCTCCTGTACTGATGATGGGTTTGGCTTTGTGACTCATGTGATTTGCTTTGGTCAATGTCACATTAGCAAGTGTGACACAAGCAAGATGTGAACATTGGGGAAAGCAGTAGTAGCCACCTGGAATAGGCCAGTCTGGGCTCTCTGAGCATGACAAAGCACAGGTATGGCTTACCCATGCAGGCCAGAACTCATGGCTTAGAAGCACCTGGTGGATCCGACACCCACTATAAATATCGGAGGTTTATAGCCTACAGTAGAAGATTTTGCCCCATGGTGGTTCACCCACTTTCAAGAGGACATTGTTCCCTCTTCTATGCCTTCAATCTTCAGTGAAAAATTGTTAGCCATGAGATCCAAACCTGGCAATGGCTTTTATCTGTCTACTCCCTGGGTCCATGTTTCAAAAGAGGGGCCTATTTTCTTGGGTGAGCTACACTTAGAAACTCATTTCCAAAGGATACAGTAGGGAAAAAGAATACTTGGCCATGGAAAAACTTGGCAAACACTACCTTACCGAAGTGATGTAGGTTGATACCACCAGGATATTAGGGGAATATCATGTGTCTTGTCTTATGAGGTCACAAGAAGGACACTTCTTTCCAAGGTCGTTGTGGTACTCTTTCTCAGTTTAAACATGAGACAATATCAAATTTCAGGACATTGTACAAAATCCCTAACAAGGGATTCATCAAATTCATCAGGGTCATAAAAGACAAGAGAAACACTACACAGAAGATGCCAAGGAGACACGATAGCTAAAGGCAACGTGATTCTTGAAATAGAAAGAGGACATGATTGGGGAACTTGTGGAATCCAAACACAGTCTACAGTTTCATTTAAAAGTGGGAGGAAATTTTATCATATAACAAGCGTCGTTGCTACCTTTTTGTAACAAAAAGAACCTTTTTTTTAAAGGCATCATCCACCCAAAGCCAGAGGTATATACCTGCACATGGCTCACCCTAAACAGTAAGACTCTGTTATGTCTCTCGATACAAAATATACTAAATGAAGGAGAATTGTTATTGAATCCAAGGTCTTCATCAACTGTAGGGGAAGAAGACAGGGAAGGAAGCGGGGGAGGAAGGGAGGGAGCGAGGATGAAAGGAGAGAAAAAAAAGGTAAAAAATTAAGGTGAGAGGGAGAGGAGAAAATAACATGTTTTTATGCTTATATAATCTTGTTCAATATTTCCCTATCTATACATTTCTTATGAAAATTTGAGTATACAGAGAAAAGCCACTTAATATTGAGTTAGCAGAACGATTCAGAGAGTT
>CAUYRH010078088.1:0-13993 GCA_963574655.1 Perodicticus potto
CAAATCGCTGTGCATTGCCAAGTGCTCATCTACTCCGACAATTCACTCTGCGAAAGGTCCAGTACTCCCTCCCTCTCACCTGCTGACTGGAGAGTGATGAACTACGGAACCGTCGCCGCCGCCATCTTCCAGAACCTCTATTATTATTATTATTGCTCAATATTTCATTGCAGCAGTCATCTGATTTCTTTTTTGAATGTATTTATCTTCGTTTATTCTTTGCGAGGTTTTTGTTTTTAGTCCTTATCTTAAACATTGTTATTGTTATTAAATTTTAAGCCTTTTTAATTTTGTAGTTAAAATTACACTCAGTTTCAGAAACAACAACAGCAGCAATGGTGTGAAAACGGTCACAATTTGTACTTACGAAGTGGAAAGTGATGCCAAGTCATGGGGAAGAGAAGTGTAATGAGGACATTAACCCACCTTATCTCCTTACACATAGCTTTCTGACTGAGCTTCTTTTAGGCCTTCTTGGATAACCCAATAAGATTCGTGATCCTTTCTTTCCCATGTTATCAGTTCCTAGAGTTAGATTTGACTACTATGTAGGGAAAATGAAAATGCTTGCTTTGCTTTTCAATTCCTTTTTCACACATTTTTTTCAATGGTAATAGCATAAACACAGACTCACAGACCAATGGACCAGAATAGAAAGACCAGAAATAAACACAAGCATATAGAATCAACTAATCTTTGACAAAGGTGGCAAGAATATACAATGGGGAAAGGATGGTCTCTTCAATAACTGGTGTGGGGAAAAGTGGATATCCATATGCAGATCAGTGAAATGGGAATCTAATCTTACATCATTTACCAAAATTAACTTGAAATGAATTAAAGGCTTAAACATAAGACCTGAAACCATAAAATTTCTAGAAGAAAATAGACATTGATAAAAATCTCCTTGACTTTGGTCTTGGTAATGATTTCTTAGAAATAACACCAAAAGTACAGGCAACAAAAGCAAAATTAAGTGTGACTACATCAAACTAAAAATTTCCTGCATAGCAAAAGACATAGAAAAATGAAAACACAACTTATGTAATGGGAGAAAATAGAGTTAATATCCAAAATATATAAGGAACTCATGCAACTCAATAGTAAAACAACAAGTAACCCAATTAAAAAGGACCTGAATAGAAATTTTTCCAAGGAAGATATACGAATGACCAACAGGAATATGAAAAGGTACTCAACATCCCCAATCATCAGGAAAATGCAAATCAAAACCTCAATAAGATAATCACCTCACACCAGTTAGTATGGCCATTATTAAAAAGACAAACGAAAACTTAACGTTGGTGAGTTACAGAGAAAGGAGAAAACTTGTTGAGACCATGTAAAGGAAAGGAAAACAGTATGGAGGTTTCTCAAAAAAAAAAAAATATATATATATATATATAACTGCATGATCCTGCAATGCCACCTCTGAGTATTTATCCAGAGGAAAGGAAATTAGCACCTCATAGAGATGTTTCTGCTCCCATGTTTATTGCAACATTATTCATAATAGTAAAGACTTAGAAACACCCCAAGTGTCTGTCTGCAGAAGGATGGAATTTGATATTATTAAGCAATAAAAAGAAGAAAATCCAAAAGAAAAAAAGAGAAGTTCTGCCATCTGTGACAACAAGAATGAACCTGAAGGGCATTATGCATTATAATTGAAGTAAGCAAGACACAGAAAAATGAATACTACATGATCTCAGTCATAGGTGGAATCTAAAATGTTGGAACTCATTGAAACAGATAAGAGAGTCCTTTATCAGGGGTTGGTGGGGGAAATGTTGGTCAAAGGGGACAAAATCCAAATTTTAGATAAATAAGTTCTGGGAATATAATGTACAGCATGATGAACATAATTAACGATGTATACTTGAAATTCCCTAAGAGATTAGATATGGATATGTTAATTATTTCGATTGTGGGAATGATTTCACAAGATAAACATATATCAAAATATGTTCACTTTCAATATACATAATTTTTTTCTTTATTAAATCATACCTGCATACATTAATGCATTTATGGGGTACAATGTGCTGATTTGATATACAGTGTAGAATGCTTACATCTCACTGATTAACATAATCATCTCTTTGCCTACTTATTTGTTGTGGTAAGACATTTATACTCTATTCTTAATAGTTTTGAAATGCATCATTGCATTATGCACATTAGGTGAGGTCCCCTCAAATACCCTTCCTCCTCCTGACCTTCCCACTCCCTTCTCCTTTCTTTCCTCTTCCCTCCTTCTTCCTTGACTATAGTTATGTTTTACCATTTGTATGAATGTATAGGTGATTATGTACAGATTTCATAGTAGTATTGAATACATTGGATACTTTTTTCCATTCTTGAAAGAAGAAATGTAAGAAGAAAGTAAACACAAAAAATGTGAAGTCTCCAACTTTTTTATGGCTGCATGGTATTCCATGGTATACACATACCACAATTTGTTAATCCATTCATGGGTCGATGGACCTTTGGGCTGCGCCCATGACTTGACAATTATGAATTGGGCTGCAATAAACATTCTGGTGAAAATGCCTTTGTAGTAAAATGATTTTAGATCATCTGGATATATACCTAATAAAGGAAGTGCAGGATCACATGGTAGGTGTACTTTTAGTTCCTTGAGTATTCTCCAAACTTCTTTCCAAAAAGGCCGTATTAGCTTGCCACATCACAATATATATAATTTTTATTTGTCAGTTTCACCTCAATTAAGATGAAAAATATTTTATATGTGCATTTAGCCTATGAAAGATTACATATACATGATAATGGGAGATTATTAAATTATTATAGACATTACATTATAGGAGATTTTACATATAACGTATATATGTATTTAACGTATATATGTATTTAACTCTTTATCTGGATATTTTTCAAGAATGTATTTATTATAATGTATTTATTATAATCCACAATTGGGAAGGAAAATCTTAGTGAAATTGAACATTTTTAAATGATTAAAGCAAATTTGAGTAGTCACTTATAGCATAAATAGCAAATAAGAATGAGTAAATATTTCTCTATTGCTATGTAATCAAGAAAATGAGTTGAAGATGTGGTGTAGTGTCCATAGTTACAGGATAGGGTTTGGCAATGAACATATCTTATGCAAATGCTAACCAATAGTATCTGAAGCCAGATACTAATTACAATTTGAATGTTCTAGAAAGAAGTACAGAGCTCATGACACCTAGTCTATCTAATTTATGGAGATCTAGAGAGGCGTTACGTGTCATTTCACATTTTTTTCCCCATGTATCTTCTCCATTGGTTTTCATTTCAAATAGGCTGGCAAGTTCCATCTTTAATTTTCCAGCCTTTTTGCAGCTAGGGTGGCTATGTGATGTAACTCTGGCTGGGACTCTCTTCTTTCATAAATAAGATGTCAAAGCCACACAGGTAGAAGACAGTTCCTTCATTTTACCTTCCTTCTGCCTAGAATGCAGACACAACAGCCATATTATGCTCATAAAGTAAGAAGAATGAAGACAAAAGCCAACATGACAACAATAGTGGGGCAGAAATGAGCAAGGGCGGCCTACTATCTTCGTATGTGAAAAGAACAATCTCCCAACTGTTTAAGCTGCTCTAGCAAGATTACCTGTTCCTTCTAGATGAAGAGATTTTTGACTTATATAGAGGATTTCCCTTTAGGAAGATATTTTTAACCTGAGACATAAAGCATACATAATAGTTGGCTCAGTGATAGGGTAAGGATGTCTGTGTACTGGAGAGAGTGAGACAGGAGATGAGCAGGCAGACAGAGTACCTGAGTTTGAATTCCAGTTGCCTGACTCACCAGCTCTACCTTCAGCAAGTATGTGTTCATCAGTCATCTCATCTGTAAAATGGGATAATAATGGTGCTGACCTCACTTGGCTGTCTTCAGTAATAAAGAAGACAATGCAAAGAAAGTGCTGCCACAAGTCCTGGAAAATAATAAGTACTTATTTATTACTCATATTGCTTATTTCTATGATTATGATTTCACATGTTATTTCTTTTTGTAGTAATATTCTCACATGTTTACCTGCAAATTAAAATTTGTGAAATTATCTCATGCACCTTGGATTTCTGTAAGCGGAATCTTTGTCATGCTGCAGAGATGCCACACACATGGACGGACACACCAGGAAGGAGTCCTTCAATCCATGCTCATTCTTCTCTGTGTTAAAAGATGAAAGAAAGGAAATTGGCATTTAGTCATTTTCTGGCACTGCTCTTCAAGGGATGGGTTGATATTAAATAAATTTATGTAAATTCACAAATAGTAGTATACTTATTCAACATATTACATATTTATGCAGCAAATATTGCCTAATAAAAAGGTGTAGAACTGTTCACAATACCTGGCTTGATAATTTCCTCAAACACCCAATCTGTCTAATTTTCAGGAAACTTACAGTTTTTTGGTTGTCATAGACCATAAAATGAGAACAGAGAAAATCCTTTGCTCCTTAGGCTGTTTCTTTGCCACTTTTACTTTCTTTCTTTTTTTTCCTATTAAATCATAGCTGTGTACATTAATGCAATCATGGGGTACAATGTGCTGGTTTTATATACAATTTGAAATATTTTTATCAAACTACTTAACATAGCCTTCATGGCATTTTCTTAGTTATTATGTTAAGACATTCATATTCTGAGTTTATGTCATCTTCCTACTTAATTATAAGCTCCTTGAAGACACAAATTAAATAATGCTTCCTGATAACCTCCTACCCACATAATTCAATGCATCTAGTACACACTAAATTTATATTTATTGACTGCGATAGATGTTAGGTATCCACCCTCCTTGTTTAAGGTATCTAACTTGCTTTGGGAAGTTTAGTTGAAGTACTCTGAAAATGCTTAATGACCCTGTGCCTCTCTAGATCTCCCTAAATTAGGTTAGGTCTTATGAGCTCTGCACTTGTTCTCTCTTGAACATTGAAATTGCAATTAGTATCTGCCTTCAGATACTATTGGTTGGAAGTTCCTGGAAATATATTCACAGCTGAACCCTTATCCTATACTATGATACTATGGAAGATACACCACATTCTCAAGTCATTTTCTTGGGGATCTGACTTGCTTTGGGGGTCTAGTCACTCACTTTGGGAGGTCTAGTCAGGACCCCTACAGAAATATATAATGCTTTCCTCAGCTTTGGCATCGATACAGGAATGATTTCAATAATGCTGCTAAGGGGATGAATAGAACACACTTGTAATGGAATATTGTAGTCAAAATGGGACTCAAAAAAGTTTTGCCTTAAAACATTCAGCTATTTTCCACAGCATGGTACCTGCTATGAATAAAAATGTAACTCTACTATTAATAATGAGTGCTTTGGTCTTGCATTTGTGCTTCAAATGTCTTGTGATGATTAAGAGAGAAGAGCTCCTTTAAGAAAATACATCTTAAAAGACAAACTAGAGTGTAATATCAAAGGCACTGACACCAAAGCATCCCAGATCCTTGTTTTTCCTGACTCAAAGATGAGAGAGAAGCAAGGATCTGAGACAAAAAGAAAAAACTGGAGAGGTTTCCAGCATTCCTATCCCACAGTGAAGCTGATTTGCCAGAGATGTGCTCATTAATGGGTGTAGCCGGTGTTTGGTGCATAGATGTTTAAATTAACGCTATTATTTTAATAAAGATCTAATTTTCTATAGAAAAACCAACCCCCCACATCATTATTGAGAATCCTAGGAGATTTTATTCTAGAAGTCTACTACCTAAAGTCAGAAGCTGCTTGGTGATGCCCATCTTAAGCTGTAATTCTCACATTAGATTAATAATGCTTAGGCTGCATCACATTCACTAATGACCTAATTAAAGACCCTACATAAACATATATTCTAGAGGGTAAGATAAACCCTACATACGTTTAAATGTATATACAAAGGATGCCAAAAAAATGTACACACATTTTAAGAAAGGAAAAAGCTGTTAAAATTGTAATATTCTATTCATGTTTGACTTCTGCAATTGCAAGAGATATAAGATACAGTATACAAGCTAGCAAATGTTATTGGTATATATTGAGCATTAAGAGGACGAGGTGGGGGATTGGTGTGCTCTCACCTAACAGGCACAATGTAAGGGTATATGGCACATCTCCTGGGTGAAGGGCTCAATTACAACTTGGACTTTACATAAGAAACACAATGTAACCTAATCGCTGGTACCCTCCTATTAATCTGAAATAAAAAAAAGAAATAACCCCGGAACAGCCAATTTTCAAGTTTTGTTTTATACAGATCAATTAAATGTCTCTGTTGCTTAAAAATACGCAGTTTTTCTCTTTCATACACTTTTTGGCACCCTGTGCATGTCTGTGTATGTAATTGCCTGATTACATATATACATATATAGATATACACACACACATATATACAAATAAATTAAGAAATATGCTTATGCTGTCACAGCTAATAATTAGAGAGGTTACACATATATGGATATACATACACATATGTATATAAATGTGTTAATAATTGGTATGTTCAGAGAGATATAGTGTGCTGCATGTGTATATGCAGGAGAGAGTGCTATTTTATAATCGAGTGATCATGGAAGAGTTTTTCCCCTCAGAGTAACCTAAATGACATGAGAAAGGAAATGCTATTGATCCTATGGATATCTTGAGGAAGAGTGTTCCAGTCGGAAGCAGCAGCATGTGCTAAGGCCCTGGGGCAGAAGTGTGTCGAATGTATTTAAGGACCAGTGGGAAAATTAGTGTGGCTGGAATCAAATGAACAAAGAGAAAAAGAGTAGAAGATGAGGTCGGGAGGTTAACGGGTGTCTGATTATGTAGGCCTTACAAAAATGAACTTAATATGCATCTTAATTCAATTGTGATGAGTGATCTTCTGGGTTTTCTCCACCTTTAATATTTTATTATTCCAGTATTAGTATTGTCTTCTCTAAGGCTCTAAATAAATTTGCCTGTAAATGTAAGCACTTTTCAGTAATGGAAAGTATTGGCATTGTACATATGAGAAATCCTGGCAGCAGGGCCTATGGACAGTGCAGAAGCTAACTATGAATGTGCCAGGGAAGCCGGATAGTTAGATCTGTGTGGAATGTTGCACTTTGATTTTACATTTTTATTTCTTCATTCAGAAACTGGGTGTATTAAAATGAAAAAATATATTGAACTATTGAAAATTTGTTCCTTATTGATCCATAAACCAGAATATAAAACCATAGTATCAATATGAAATCATCGATATCAGCCTCCATGAAGCACTGGGGAATTCCACAGATAACAGAAATGCTAAACATAATATACTTTACTCAGTATTATCTTAAATACAAAATGATAGTTTTAGTTTCTGAAACTCCTTTGTCATGATAATCATCGTCACTGTCATTATTGTCATTATCATTGTCAACTAGCTGTTGATGAGACAACAGCGTCAACTTTCACAGCAAAGCATGAATTTTGGAGTCTGGAGTTTAAAGCCAACCGCTCTTAATGATTAGCTGTGACAGAATAAGCATATTTCTTTTTTTAGCATAAACATATTTCTTAACTTATTTGACTCTTTGTTTCCTCATCTATCAAGTGTGGCAAATATTGCAAACCTCATGCTTGTTGTAAAGATGAAATGAAAATAAATAATTTGGATAAAGCACCTATCTCAATCAGAACAAGCCTTCTAATTTTGCAAAGTCCTTTCATTCAACAACTCTAGTAAGAGCTTGATTAATAGAAACTATTAAATCTAATTGTTGTTAATATGTGAGACATGTATTTTCTAGATCCCTTTTATCTGATGCACCTTTTTTCAATTTCAAGCAGAATCTAAGATGCTTCTCAAATTTAAGTTTCAAAATGACTTATCCTCTTTTTGCCCATACTAGGTGACTTTTAAAAACATTTAGCACTTTTTGTTTAAATTTAGTTGTATTGAAATTTAGTCCAGAAACATTAAAACACACAGATCTTAAGTATGCATGATGTGTTTGGTAAATGTATGCAACTATGAAACCAACACCTGAATCTGATAAAGAATATTTTTATCACCCAACAATATTTCCTCTTCACCATTTATTGTCAATCTCCTGGAAGAAACAGCTAACTACTCTGCTGGTATCTTCCAGTATAGATTACTTTTACCTGTTTTTGTAAATGTGTGTATTTTAATTTGATTATAAATTCAATTGCCTTAAGAATATCCAGATACTTCAATTTGCTATTTCTCCTTGAGACATTAGTTATGGTGAGTTATGTATTTTACAGAATTTGTCCATTTCATCTAGCTTATTGATTTATTGGCATAAAATAGTTCTTAATATTAAGTCTTATTAAGTCTTTGGTATCTATAGATCTATATGCTATTCCCTTTTTCATTCACGATATTAATATTTTGTGTTCTTATTTTTCTTCAATCTTGGTTTGACAATTTTGTTGAACTCTTCCAGGAACTAAATTGAGTCTTTCTTTCTTCTGCTGTTTGCCCGTTTTTTTCTTTGATTTCCAATCTTATATTTCTTTTTTTCTATCCTCTACATACTTTGGGTTTGTCTTTCTGACTTACAAAGTAAAAACTTCATTTGTATGAAAACATTCATATTTTTCTAATAAAGGCATTTACAGATATAAATTCTCCACTAAACACTGCTATAGTTGCATTCTATAAATTTTGGCCAAGTGCTGTGGTTCACACCTATAATCCCAGCACTGTGGGAGGCCAGGAGGATTGCTTGAAGCCAGGAGTTTGAGACCAGCCTGGGCAACATAATGAACTCCCTCATTTAAAAAAAAATTTTTTTTTTGAAAAGTCATCCAGGCGTGGTGGCATATACCTGTAGTCTTAGCTGTCTGGGAGGCTGTGGCAGAAGAATCACTAGATCCCAGGAGTTCGAGGTGAACTGCTATGACCATGTCGCTGCACTCCTGCCTAGGTGACAGAGTAAGACCTTGTCACGCACAGAAAAAATTTGTCATTTTTCCCCCATTATCAGTATGTTTTAAATATTTTCCAGATTCCTTCATAATTTCATATTTGACTCATATAAAATTCATGTAAGAGTCTTCTAATAGAAGATTTTTCTGGTGCTCTTTTCTTATTAATTCTCCATTTAATTCTATTGTAGCTAAATAACATAATGACTTCAATTTGGGGGACTTATTCAGAGTTGTTTCCTGGCATCTCTCTGGTCAATCTTTGTACATTGTTCATGTGTATGTATAAAGAACGTGCACTCTGCATTTACTGTGGGACGAGTACTCTACATATTCTACTTAAATCAATTCTGTCAATAGTTTTGTTAACATCCTCTATGTCATTACTAATAATTTGTCTCATATTAACTCTATTAAGAGAGGAGTATTAAAATCTACAAATATTATTCTGATTTGTCTCTTTGTTGTCAATTTTTGCTGAAGGTATTTTTACAGCTATGTTATTAAGTGTTCATAAACTTAGGACTGCCATTTCTTCTACATGAATCATTATGAAATGGATGTTTTTATCACTGTTAATTCTTTTTGTCTATGAGTATATTTTATGTTTATGTAATCTTAATAGCTTTCATATGCTTAGTCTTTGCTTGGTATATCATTTTCCCTCATTTTACTTTCAATTAAAATATATCTTTCTATTATAAATATGCTACTTAATAGTTAATATATAATTTGATCTTGTTTATTCTAATAACCTCAATCTTTGAATTAGAGTGTTTAATTCATTTGTATACATAGAGAATTGATATGGCTGAACCTATGCCTACTATTTTTCTATCCATTTTCTATTTGTCCCATTTCTTCTTTGTTGTTTTGTTTCTCCTTTTCTGACAGTGTTTGACTATTTTTAGTATTTCATTTTCTCCTCTACTGGCTCTTTAACTATATCTTTTTGTGTTACCTTTTAGTTATTTTTATGAGAATTATGATATGCATCTACAACTTATAGTAGTTTAACCTTGAGTGAATATTATGGTACTTCCAGTACCATGTAAGAGCCTTACGATGATTTAATTTTATATGAATTTTGCAGTCATTTTGCTATTGTTGTCTATACTTTGCTTCCACCTCTGTTGTGAACACCACCATTGTTACAATTTTTTTCTTACACTATCAGTAATCATTAATAAAAATTAAGAAAAAAGAGAAATATATTTTATATTTACCCATATCATTATCTTCTTGAACGATAAGCTTCCGTATGGTATAATTTCCTATTAAAATGAAGATCTCACTTTAACATTAATCAGCAAAGATATGCTGATTAATAATTATTTCCATTTTCTTTTTTTGAAAAAAGTCTTTAACATTTTATTTTAAGAATATTTTCACTAAATGTGGAGTTCTTAGTTGACTTTTCTTTCCTTTAAGCCCTTTAAAGCCGTTCCTCTGCCTACTAGCTTCCTTTGTTTTTGATGAGAAGTTATCATTCTTATCATCTTTCCTCTACTTGTACTTTGCCTTTTTTTCTTCAGCTGCTTTTAAGACTTTTCTCTTTAATCTTGATCTCTTTACATCCAAATTCCAATCCATCCTGCCAGTCAACTATGTCACTAACAGCTTAGATATATTTAATATTTAACATTTTATATTTAATATTTTCCTAGTCCTACATCTCTCCATTTCTGTCAGATGTGCTCCTCTGACAACTCACATCCTATAGAGACCCTTTCTTCTTAGCACGTGCCTGTGGTCCTTTGTTCACCAATGAAGAGATCATCCTTGTCTGGAATTCAGTTCATTAAGACTTCCTAGTGCCCCCTGTTATTCAACAGCTTCATAGAGCTACATAAGTGTGATTATTTTATTGTATCCTGTTTGTAATTGTTGTCACCAGTTACCACTTGGTCTTTCTCATAGTTCTACATCCTGACCAGGAAAGGAATGTCAAAAAATAGACATTTGAACTTCTAGAAGAGATACTAAGTTGAGTAAAAGGGGTTGGAGACCTGTAGTATAGCTACTCTGTGGGCTAAAGTAGGAGGATCACTTGAGGCCGGGAGTTTGAGACCAGTCTGGGCAACATAGCAAAATGTCCATCCCTGAAAGAAAATTAGCTTGGTATGGTGGTGTGTGCCTGTGGTCTTACCTATTCAAGAGGATGAGGCAGGAGGATCCCTTTAGTTCAGGAGCTTGAGCTGGCAGTGAGCTATGACTGTGACACTGAACTTCAGCCTGAGTGACAGACTCTATTTAAAAAAAAAAAAAATTTGGAGGGATGTTTCAAAATCTGAAAAAAAGTGCTTTGGAGTACCAAAGTAAAAATATGTCCTATAAATAAATAGTAAGTTTAATAAGGATGCATTATGGTAATTAAAGAATCACTTTTCCTGCTTTAGATTTTATAAAGATTCTAGAGGCTCATGAGAGAGAGGAGAGTCAAAAGGGAAACTAAGAGTTTCTGAGACTATCCCTGTGTAAGGAAATTAAGTCAGCTCCAACACAACTCCCTCAACAGAATCCCAGGTAGGATGATAGGCTCCTTTAAATATAAGGAAACTTAAACATCAAGGAAACTAATCCATAGTTCTTATGTGATATTTCACAGAGTTTTGCCAAAGCCATTGTAGTGTAGCATCCAGAAAAAAGAAGTGGCACCAAGCCATGTCTGTGTAGTCAGAACCTGAGACAAGCCACATGAGTCTCCAACGAACTCCAAAAGTCACATTTTAAATACCTAAGAGTGTTAGGTCTGGCAAAGGGTAAATAGGTGGCAAGGAAGTGGCTGAGGGTGGAGATCAGAAACCGAATTGTTGCTAGGAACCAATTTGCAGATAGGAACTGTTCCATGTGGGAACATACGCAGTAATAAGCTCCTAGTGACCCTTAACTGACCTGGGCTCATTAACATCTAATTAACATAGCATGGCTGGAGTTTTCACGAAGGATTCTAGGATGCCTGAGTAAGGAAATTGGTATGTAACCCAACCTGTTATGTAACCCATTATGTAATCTGTGATATAACCCCAACCTATCAATCACTCCAAAGGTGGGAAAAGGCAACTAATCATGTTAGGAGAAAGGTGGGCCAACTAACCATGCCAGGAGAAAGGTGGGACAAACTAGTGAGTTTATAAAAGACAGTGCTTGAAAGCACATGTAGTGAGAATTAGATGGAGTCAGTCAGGCTAGGGCCAACATGGCATAGCTGGTCTGGTTGGTTTAGGTCCTACAAGACCTTCACTTCCTGCCTCCCATTCTTTTTTTTTTTTTTTTTTTTCCAGTTTTTGGCCGGGGCTGGGTTTGAACCTGCCACCTTAAGCATATAGGGCCAGAGCCCTACTCCTTTGAGCCACAGGTGCCACCCCTCCCATTCTTATTATTTTGTAAATTTAGCTCCCACCCTAGCAATGTCTATTTTGAGTAGTTGAGAAGGATTGATTTAGGAGATTAACTTTTGAAGTGGAAATGTTGCAATAGGTCACTGGGTTATGTTGATCACTATTTAAAATAAGGGTTAATGTGGTCTTTGCTTTGAATTTTTATCTATAAAACTGTGGTTTTGGAAATGGAAGAATAAAACAGTTTTGGAAAGGCTACTCTCACTGTTCTCCAGAATCCCAGCCTTCTGACAAATAGAGTTTGGCAGACCTATCCCTGTCTCTGCATATTGGCTGACAGTGATATGTGGCCAGACCCTCTTTGTCCAGTAACATGCTCAGACTTTGGCATCTTTCTCCATTTGTGGAGAATAACCCATGTGGAGAATGACCCATCTCTCCCTCTGAGATGTACTTTTGCTTCACAATAAATGTTATATGTGCATTTGCTTTGTGTCTGTGATCACTCTGTTATTGGTTCAACTCGGTACCAGTACTCATTCTTGGACCAGGGGACATCCAGACAGATCTAACAAGAGAACATTTGAAAATGTCTCATATACTGAGGGGGAGTGTGTGGAAATTGGGACAAACAAATCAAAGAATGCATGAAATCACGTGTGAAAAAGACTACTGGAGTTAACCAATACTCGAGTGTTCCTTTATATTACCCAGACTCCCTTGCATTTAGTTTAGCCATGTGAGTAGTTCTGGCAAACGGAAGTGGTGGGCATCACTTCTCAATTAGGTGGCTAAGTACTAGATTTTTCTACTCACATTCTCGTACTCATGTGACATTAAAGACTATGCACGAAAGACAGTAGCACGTGAAGGGATAGAAATGGATTCTCCCACCACTGTTTGGAAGAGAGCTTCCCAGGAGAGTCCAGACCAGGAATAACAACATTAGACATTACATGAGAAAAACACTTTTATTCTTGCAAGCCACTAAGATTTCATGTTTTATTTATTTTTTCAACATAGCTTAGCCTGATGTGAATCTAAATGTGGCTCACAGAGTGGTTCTGGTCTGCAGATTGATAATAACCTATGCAGAAATTAGGTATAGAAATCGCAAGAAAATTTTTAGAAACTCGTATTGCAATTTGAAAGAGAAGTGTCATGTCTGTTGAATTTCGTTTTTAAAACCCAGGTTTGTGTTTTGTTTTTATTGACTTTATTCTTTTAAATTTCACACTTCTGGTAATTTATCATTATTATATTTTCCAAAAGTATTGGTCTGTGACAGATTGAAAATAATAAAAACTGGTTCTTCACCACTGAGAGTTTGATAAACACTGGCTATTCTACCCTGACTAATACACCAAAGCAAAATCAGAAACATTTTAGATGGATACCAAAATAAATTGAGAAAGACTAGACAGTAGGTATTTCTCTCTGAAGGAAGAATACTATCTAGGCCCATTGAACATCAGATGCTTCTTATGAAGAGAGAAGAAGGAAACAGCATGAATGGACTCTTTCAAATCCTGAAATAATAATGTACCCAGAATTATCAAACATTATATTTTCTACTTTAAGATAAAATAATATTATAAAATAGAAAACAAGTCTAGTTTGGGAAAGAAAATAAAATGATAAATGTTTTGCACAATTGAGGTTTATAACTGAACTATCTTATATACAATGCAAGTGTATCATCTTTGAGATGGCCACATCTGGTCTT
>CAUYRH010078090.1:0-54081 GCA_963574655.1 Perodicticus potto
TTGATTTTTCTTTTTTTTTATTTATTAAATCACAGCTGCGTACATTAGTGCAACCAAGGGGTACAATATGTTGGTTTCATATACAATCTGAAATGTTTTCATCAAACTGTTTAACATAGCCTTCATGGCATTTTTTTTTTCCCAGTGGTAAGACAGAATTTATTCACAGAAAAGAATACAGAAAACACTAAAGCTCCTGGTATAGAGAGAGAACTCAAGTGGGGAGAGTAAAGCTCTCTCCGTTTCTCTCCCGGTCTTTCCCCGTCTCCCCCTTTGAGGCTTTTAGTCTCAGGGTATATATAGGTGTATGGGTTCCTTGGCCAGGAAACGAATGAACACAGTCCCTTCTGCCAGGGGCAAGGTGAATGAATGTATCAATGAATGAATCACAGTCCATTCATGGAATTGAGGCCTAGGAAATTCACATGAAATTGACCTAGGCATAGGAAATGGGGGTTCCACATTTAGTCCTAAGTGTAAAGTGAAGGAGACACCAAGGCACAGGTGTCTCCTTGGCAGTTGTCCGGCCTTTTGGGCTACTGGTTTTGGAAGGAAGTATGGAGAAACCTCAAAGAACTCAACCTAGACCTCCGGTTTGATCCTGCAATCCCATTACTGGGCATCTATCCAGAAGGAAAAAAAAAACCTTTTATTATAAAGACACTTGTACTAGACTGTTTATTGCAGCTCAGTTTACAATTGCTAAAATGTGGAAACAGACTAAATGTCCTTCAACCCAGGAATGGATTGATAAGCTGTGGTATATGTATACCATGGAATATTATTCAGCCATTAAAAAAAAATGGAGATTTTGTAGCATTTGTACTAACCTGGATGGAGGTGGATTGGAACACATTATTCTTAGTGAAGCATTACAGGAATGGAGAAGTATGAATCGTATGTATTCCACTTTGATAAGAGAACAATTAATGATAATTAATGACATGGTAGGGCATGGGGGAAGGGGAGAACAGAGAGAGAAGGAGGGAGGGGGTGAGGGAAAGGCAAAGAAAAAAAAGAAAAGAAAAGAAAATAGTGACTAATTCTCACATAAATTGGATTTAATTTTGACCAAAATACATCACTTAAACATTAATTTTTAATTCAACTTATTAATATGTTGTTTAGGATATTGCATCCTCATTTATAAGTGAAATATGTTTGTAATTTCCCCTTTATAATAATATATTTTTTCCAATTTTAATATCAGGTGTATCCAGATGAAGTAGAATGATTTTGAAGTATTTCTTCTTTTTCTATTGTCTATAAGATTTGGCATGATCTGTTTTCTGAAATTATCTTTTATTTTTATTTATAAATATTATTTGTCTATTTTTTTGAGACTTGGAAAAGAAAATAATAAGTTAACTGATGACTCCGTACTGAACCTCAGAGTCAAAGCAATCTATGACAGACATACTCTTATTTGACAATGTGAATGCTACTTTTTTTCATTATTATTATTATTGCTCAATATTTCATTGCAGCAATCATCTGATTTCTTTTCTGAATGTATTTATCTTCGTTCATTCTTTACAAGGTTTTTGTTTCTAGTCCTTATCTTAAACATTGTTATTGTTATTAAATGTTTAAGCCTTTTTAATTTTGTGAAGGCAAAAAGTGGAAACCAAATAAACACATATATATGTAAAAAATATAAAAAATAATAAAATATATATGGCATCTCAAGGGGAATGAGAGAGGATAATCGAGAAGGGTGAGGCCCAGGAGAACAGGCCTTCTCCAGGAGACCACGAGGATACACCTTTAGGGTCCTCTCCATGGTGGCTCAGCTCTTGGGAATTTGTAGACTTGACTTCCTGGAACCTGGAAATTTCCACTTCTGTGAAATTATACACACACACATACAAAAGATACTGAACCTCATTAGCCATTAGGGAAATAAAAATTGAAACCACAGTGAAATAGCACTATAGACCTATTAGAATGGCTAAAATTAAAATGACTGACCATATAAAATGTTGGTGAGGATATGGAGGAACTGGAATTCTCATATGCTACTCATGGGAACATAAAACCATTTTGAAAAATAGGTAGTTTCTTAAAAAGTTAAACACACATCTACCACGTGACTCAACATTCCATTCCTAGGTATTCACCCAAGGAAGATAAAAGTCTTTTGTCTACACTGAAACTTGCACATAAATATTCATAGCAGTTTTATTTGTAATAGCCAATCACTAGGAAAAAACCCATGAATGTCCATCAACCAGTGAGCGGATAAACAAAATAAGGTGGAATATTACTCAGCAATTCAGATGTAATGACATACTGATATGCACAACACTGTTAATACGATAACACAAATGAATCTCAAAATAATTTTTCTACTTGAAAAAGCCATCAAAAAAGAGTACATTTGGTGTTATTCCATTTATATAAAATTCTTAAAAATGCACTAAACATTAATAGATAAATTATCAGCGATTGCTGGGGATAGGGGAGGGGGAAGCAGCTGGAAGGAGGGAGGAAACTTCAGGCAGTGATGGAAACTCGGTGATGGTGATGGTTTCATGAGAGTACATATATGTCAAACTCAGCAAACTGTACACTTTTTGTACACTGAATGCAAAACATGTAAGTTACTATATCTCCGTAGTGCTATAAACAAAAAAGAGGTGTTTTTTATTTAAGGGATTTTTTTCTTTTTTTGAGAGTCTCACAATGTCGCCCTTGGTAGAGTGCTGTGGCTTCACTGCTCACAGCAACATCAAACCCTTGGGCTTAAGCGATTCTTTTGCCTCAACCTCCCAAGTAGCTGGGACTACAGGTGCCCGCCACAATGCCCAGCTGTTTTTTGGTTGGAGTTGTCATTGTTGTTTGGCAGGTCTGGGCTGGATTCAAACCCACCAGCCTCAGTGTATGTGGCTGGCAGCTTAGCTGCTGAGCTACAGGTGCCGAGCCAAAAAAAAGGTTTCTGAACCGATGAACTGCAAGACTCTCTCTAGCTCCAATTCTGAGGTGCCCAAAGCTTTCTACTGAAATAGTGCTTTGTATTTTAAAGAGCAGAATCTCACTGTGTCATCCAGGCTGGAGTGCAGTGACAAGATCCTAGCTCACTGCAGCGTTGAACTCGTGGGCCCAAGTTATCCTCCTGCCTCAGCCTCCTCAGTAACTGGGACTACAGGTATATGCCAAATAGCCCAGCTAACTTTTTATGCTTTGGACATCTCAGGGATGTCCAAATCACTGAGACAAAACTGGGGATGTTGCTTGGACTATGCAGTGACATGCCTCTGTTATTTACCTCTCTGGGATCATGTAGACAGAGCCTCAAAAGCCAATGGGACAGAGCAGAGAAGTGTACCATCCAGCCAGTGGGAAGACATCCAGGTGAGAGGAGGAAACTAGGAAAATGACAGCCTAATGAGCTCTGCTCTTTCTAATTTCTTTAAGTCTATGATTCAGAGGATCAGCTTGCCATGAACATTCCAGACTTGTGAGGCATCTCAGGGCCATGAATGCATAGACATCCCAGGGGAGAAAACAATGGAAGTCAAGATGGAAATGAGAAATGGCCTTTTTAGGTCTCTTGACCCAAATGCAAGGAGCTGAGAGGATATGGAGGAAGCGGTGGAAGTGTCCCTTCCCTGCAGGAAAGGAGATTATGACTTGATAGGGCTTGGGGAAATCAAATGCAAGAAACTAAAGACACGGAATGTCAAGCCTCCTGGGATGTCCTTTAGATGGACGTACTAGAGCAGCAAGAGGAAGGAGGTGATACCCTCCCCACCTGCTGGCAGTGAAAGCCAAGAGGGCAAGGAAATGGAAGAATGTAAAGCCAAAACTTACGCTTCAAAGTAATTTGTCAGCTGGACAGTGCCTTAAGCCAGTGCCACAGCTGATGGATCACCTCATGGGAAGTACTGGCTGAGAGGGACCCAGCTGTCCCAGCCTAGGAGGCTGTCATCCTATCCTCAGCCTGTACCCTGATCAGATGCTTTAAAGAGAGACAATCAAAATCCTAAATGCCTGAGGTGACTCCAGGCAATATTTACACCTGAGTAGAAAGGCATTTTCTTCTTGATCCCAAAAGGTGATAAGTTATAAGCCTTAGGCCTGAAACAAGGGAATTGAGTGCTTCTGTAATTTTATCCTTCATAGCAGGGGCACAGAAACTCTTCTTATCCAGAGGAATGTAGACCTCAAGTATTCTTCCCCCCTGTCCACCCCCATTTCTCCTGCTGCCCCTAAGCTCTCTGCAGTGCACCCCCTCCCAAAGTCTGGTTACATCAATCGGTAATATGATGAGTCCTTCAATTAGTAAGGTAGTCTACGGTTTATAAAGCCCCTTCTCTTCCATTTTCTCATTTTGATTCTTACTCAATCCTGTAAGATAGGCATTGGTTTTTTCCCCCCAGTTTTTGGAAGCAGAATATAGATGTTAATATTCATTCATTCACTCATTTATATATTCGTTTGGATAATGATTAAATACCTACAATGTGTCAGAAACTGGCTAGATGCTGAGGACACAGTCACGAAACCAGACAGCCACAGTCACTGCCCTTTCATAGTTCAGTCTAGTTGGGAGTGAGGAGTCAGACACTAATTCAACACAAATCGAAGTGCAAACTATGAGAGAAGGCATTACAGGGAATCTCAGCCAGTCTGAGGGTTAGGAAAAGCATCTCTTGAGGAGGAATTATTTTACCTTAGAGAGGAGCTGATGGATGACAGGTATTAGCCAGGAGAAAATGGTGTTGGCCACAGAGTCTTCCAGTAGAAGGGAAGAATATTGAGAAGGTATGGTGACAGGAGAAACATTGCTGACAGAAAGGATAGAGAGGCAAGAGAAAAGACTGGCAAGTCGAGGAGGCCAGGCATGGTGGCTCATGTCTGTAATCCCAGCACTTTGGGAGGCTAAAGCAGGAGGATCACTTGAGGCCAGGAGTTCCAGACCAGCCTGGGTAACATAGTGAGATCCTGTCTTTAGAAAACATAGAAAATTAGCTGGGCTATTTGGCATATACCTGTAGTCCTAGTTACTGAGGAGGCTGAGGCAGGAGGATTGCTTGGGCCCACGAGTTAGAAGGCTGAAGTGAACTAACTATGATCTTGTCATTGCACTCCAGCCTGGATGACACAGTGAGACTCTGCCCTTTAAAAAGGGTAAAATAAAGGCTGATGAAGGGGAGGAGAGCTAGATTTTTCGTGACCTTGATGACTATGGCCAAGAGGTTGCTCTTGATCCTAAAAACCAGGCAGAGCTACAGAAGGTTTTCAAGCAAAGTGGGACTGTCATGACCATTCTGGTTGCTATGGACAATGACATGTGAAGAATAACAGGGCTTGAACCAGAATAGGGCAGCAGTGATGTGTAGATTTTACAGATATTTGGAAGTTAAATTGACAGAAAATTCATGATTTTTTGATTCCAGCATGCCAGATGTAAATGGAGGTAGTGAGGTGTGGTGGTTTGAATGATAGCACCCCAAATGATATGCCCATGTTCTAACCCCTGGACCTGTGACTATGACACCCTTATTTGAAAATAGTCTTTGCAAATGTAAGTAAATTAAGGCTCTTGAGATGAGATCATCCTGTATTATGTGGGGGAGGGGCTATATATGCAATGAGGAAGGTCTTCCTAAGAGTAAGGCAGAAGTATATCACACGGACAAAAGAGGAGAAGTTCATGTGAAGATGAAGCCAGAGGTTGGAGTGATGTAGCCCTAAGCCAAAGAATGCCTGGAGCTCCCAGAAGCTGAAAGAGACAAGGAAGGATTTTCCCCTAGAACTTTCTTTTGCTTCTTATTAAATTTAATTAATTAATTAATTTTCTTTCTTTATTTCTAACAAATAATAATTACATATATATGGGGGCACAATGTGAGGTGTGGATCAATGTATACATTGTACAAAGATTCAATCAAGTTAATTAACGTGTTTATCATCTCACTAACTTATCATAATTTTTCCACCTTAGATCTTTCTTGTTTTTTAAGTTTCTGGCCTCCAGAAGTGAGAAAGAATAAATTTCTGTTGCTTTAAGCCACCATGTTTGTGGTAATTTGTTATGACAGCTCTGGGAAACTAACATATGGGGTTTTGTTGCAAAAATGATTATTTTTCTTTTTATTTCTTTTCCCCTAAAGTGTTACCTTTTTAAGATTAGTGGAATATTTGACACTCTATGTGTACAGGAAACGCATGGATGATGAAAAAGTAAGAATCCCAGAAGATCTCAGTCTGCAGCCAGGGTTAGGATCAAAGTGGTGGTTGTGCCAATCTCTTATTTCTTTAGGGGTACAAACTTGGATTTGGGATAGAGAAATGCTGATCTCGTTATCTCAGAGCTCTATGCCTATAACCAAACTGGTCATAGACTCCACCTCTAGTTACCAATAGTCTTTGTTCTGGCTCAGCACACATAGGGTGCCACGTGTGAGATTGTATAATATCCTACTTAATGTAAACCCAGATACTATCAGCCAGCAAAGCAAGAGGAAGAAAGGTTCAATGGTCCACTGGACCTTGGAGATAAACCTGCTCTTTTGGGAGTGGCTGTCCTAACTCATGAGGCCCTAATGTCTGAGGAAGGAATTTGTATGCCTCCCTTGGGAGACCAGGGTATTTATAGACCCTAGGGCAGAGGAAGGATGGAGGCTCCTGGGAGACGTCATAGAGGATGTGCAGAGGAAATGAAACTGCTCTGAAAGACAAACGGGGGGAACAGGGACCTGTGTGGCTCTGGGAGGGTCCAAAGGATCAGAAGGAATTAGACAGGATGCAGAGAAAAAGGGGCTACCCTGTGGGGCTGGGCTGGGCTGGGCTGGGGGCAGAGGTGGAGGAGCAGGTCTTCACCTTCTTGGAGGATCCCTCTTAGGAGCTTTCCAGCTAGTGAACAGTGAACCCTTCAAAGACATCAAAAATATAGCTGACTATCTGAATTCCATTTATGCGACATGTTTTAGGAACATAGTTGTGTCAAGGGAGGCATATCTGTGGGGACCTGGGACATCTCTTAAACACATCAGACAACCTGAAGAGGTATGTAGTTTGCAAAGAGGTTAGAAGAAACAGAAGTGAAAAACCATTTCCAGGGCAGGTGTAGCCCATTGGAGGTGACTGAAAGGTGCTCCATGGAAGGATTTAGCATGCAGCAACTGAGATTTAGTAACGCCAGCAACTGAAATTTAGTGACTACCTCTATGTGAATAGAGGTAGTGTGATTATGCTACACAATGGCAACTTTAAGTTTTGCAAACGTGATACCCTACAATGGTTAGTACTGCATTTGACTCTGTATGTTTGGGAAAAGGACAAGTGTGAAAAGACAAGATCTCAGTCTGTAGTCAGGATTAGGCCCAGGTTGGGGATCAGGATTAGGAGGTACTGGACACCAAGGCAAGGGAAGAATCATACAGCTAGTTGAAGAAACCCTAGCAAAGTTCAACAAATCCCCACAGTGAAAGTTATTTTCTCCAAATGGTCATCAGAGTCTTTTGATTCACAGAGTAAGTTCCAGGCTAGATTTCAATCATTAACACCACATTCTCTGATTAAAATATTCTCATACCCAAAACAGGAAAGTTAATTTGTGAATATGGCTTAAGCATCTACTGCTCTATGGAAAGTATTGTTCTGGCTGCTCTGGTGGACATGGATGAGTTAGAAAGCTCAACTCTAGCCAATAGACTCAGAATTACAAATACTTAGTAATGAGATGGTGAAAATTCATATTCTCTGCTGGTGCTTAACCGAGGAAAGATAGTTTATCGTGAATCTAATTAATGAGGCATCAACTAGTAGCTGGCCTCTTGCTCAGATGCTTCCCCTCACCCCCCACCTCAAGTTTCTGTCAAGTAGTTCCAGAGATAAGGGCAAGCTTTGAGGCTCTTTTTTTTTGTTTTTAGAGACAGAGTCTCACTTTATCGCCCTCGGTAGAGTGCTGTGGCATCACAGCTCACAGCAACCTCCAGCTCTTGGGCTTAGGTGATTCTCTTGACTCAGCCTCCCGAGTAGCCGGGAATATAGGCGCCCGCCACAACACCTGGCTATTTTTTGTTGTTGTTGCAGTTTGGCTGGGGCTGGGTTTGAACCTGCCACCCTCAGTATATGGCGCCCTACTCACTAAGCCACAGGAGCCGCCCAGAGGCTCTTCTTAAATATTTTTTTTTTTTTTTGCAATTTTTGGCCGGGGCTGGGTTTGAACCTGCCACCTCTGGCATAGGGGGCCGGCGCCCTATTTCTCGAGCCACAAGCACCGCCCATCTTCTTAAATACTTTTAACCAATGTTGCTGCTACTGAACTACTTGGCTTATTAATTTAGCTTATGTCTTAGGGAACAAATTGGATGACTGACATTGGGAAATTGAGAAGACTCATTCTGAGATGCTCCAGAAGGGCTGTGGAATGAGGGCCCTGTGCCTAACCACAGCCATTTCAAGTGCCTTTGCAGCCAGCTGAGGAACTGCTTGGGCCAGTGAGCATTACTTCTATGCTGGGAAGGCACAGCGGGGAGAACAGAAGGTGGGAGTTAGTTAGACCTGGATCCAAGTCCTGACTTTGCCACCAACTTTTATGTGTAATTTTAGGCGAGTCACTTTCCCTTTCTGGACCTCAGTCTCTCCATCTGGATAATTCTCCAGATGTCCTCTCCCCACTTCACTTTTTGCATTACTCAAGTAAAAACAATCACTGCACCATGGGAGTGAGGAGAAGGTTACATCTTTGTGTGTTTCTGTTAACTGTTGGTGTTGATCCATCTAAGAACCCCCCTTTTTTTTCCTGAGATAGTCTCCCTTTGTTACCCTCGGTAGAGTGCCATGGTGTCATAGCTCACAGCAACCTCAAACTTTCGGGCTCAAGTGATCCTCTTACCTCAGCTTCCTGAGTAGCTGGGAATACAGGCACCCACCACAATGCCTGGCTAATTTTAGAGACAAGGTCTTGATCTGGCTCAGGCTGGTCTCGAACTTGTGAGCTCAGGGAATCCACCCACCTGCACCTCCCAGAGTGCTAGGATTACAGGTGTGAGCCACTGTGCCTGGCTCTAAGAACCTTTTGGACAGGTTGTAATAATTTTGCCCAAATAAAGACACATGACATGTATCATAAACCTAGAGTGATTATTAGTGAGTAGACAATTCCTTCTTTAATTCAACATACATTCTTTGAGGTCCATACTGAACCTCAGAGTCAAAGCATTCTATGATAGACATATTATTATCTGACAATGTGAAAGTTACTTTTTTTGCATTATTATTATTGCTCAATATTTCGTTGCAGCAATCATCTGATTTATTTTCCGAATGTATTTATCTTCGTTCATTCTTTGCGAGGTTTTTGTTTCTAGTCCTTATCTTAAACATTGTTATTGTTATTAAATTTTAAGCCTCTTTAATTTTGTGAAGGCAAAAAGTGGAAACCAAGTAAACATATGTACATGTAAAAAAATTTAAAAAAATAATTCAACATACATTCATTGAGTATTTTCTTTGGGTGGTAGCACTGCTGGTGAGAATATGAAAATGACTAAGATATAGTCTTAGTATTTCATGTTGGTAAGACATATACACAAATACCTATGAGAATACATAACATTTATATAGTGCTCGGTGAGAACCAACCACTGTGTCAAGAACTTTATAGGTGTTGATTCATTTAATCCTCCCAATAACACAGGAAGCTAGGTACTAGTCTGTTTTTTCAAATGAGGCACCTAAAGCTCAGAAAGTGTCAATAATTTGCCCAAAGTTATCCATGTAGTAAGTGACAGAACTGCTTTATTCTAGAACCCATGTTCTTAACCACTATACTTCACTGATTTGTAATTCAAGGACAGTATGATTTAGTTGTTAGAAATTCAAATAAAGTCATATGTAGGTCCATAAAGTGAGAAACAACTTTTAATACTCAGTGAGGGAACAATGTGGGCTTTGAGGTTAGGCAGACCAGAAAAATGACTAAATCTCTGTTTAGCCTCAGTTGCCTCATCTGTAAAATGGGGATGCTAAGGAATAGAATCTACCTCATAGGAGTGAAAATTAAATGAGTTAATACATCTAAAGCATTGAGAACAGTGCTCGACACATAGCATGTGCACAAGAAATTTTAGGTGCTTCATCATTGTCATCATCATCATTATCATCATCATCATTTGTGGGGTGGGCAGGGTATAAAGGGCTGCGACAGGATTGTACTCTGAGGTTTCAGTGGCTGGACATGCAGTTTGAAAGTTGGGTTGTAAATTGACAGAGATAATCTCTTCTGTAGTCAATTTTGGAGCAAGCTGAGCTCTGTGTAGAGAAGTCAAATGAAAGTGACTGAAGTGAGTCCTTGCATAGAAGGGTGGAGTTTGATATTTCCTTGGGGCAGGACATTGTCTCCCAAAGTCCTCCTTTAAGTGAACACCATACCTGAGAGGCATCACCTCAAACCACTATCATACGTTCACTTCCTGAATCAAGTGCATTCATCAGTTTAGCCCTAGCAGAGATTGGTGCTTTTGGGGAAAAAGAGAGTGAGCAGTTTTGATGGCTGCAAAGAAGGAGAGTGTAGATGGAGCAGGCCAAAAACAAGGCCCTTCCTTCCTGATCAGTTCCAGGAGGCCAGAGAACAGGCAAAAGGTGGTGGGAAGGGCAGGTCAGGAAAAGGAGAAAACTAAGATTGAATGATCAACCATTGTGGAATGAGGACTGTGTTACATTATCTCATTTAATCTCCCAACTATAATGTCTTAGTTCATTCCTGATGCTATAACAGAATACCTGAGATTGGGTAATTTATAAACAATAGAAATACATTTCTTGTAGTCCTAGAGGCTGGGAAGTCCAAGATCAAGGTGCTGGCAGTTTCTGTATCTGGTGAAGGACTGCAGTCTGCTTCCAAGGTGTCCTTCCTTTGGAGGGACAAACACTACATCCTCACATGGCAGAAGGGATGGAAGGGCAAACGGGGCACAAGGGCACTCCCTTCAATCTCTTTTATAAAAACACTAATCCTTGGCTCAGCGCCCATAGCTCAGTGAGTAGGGCGCCAGCCACATACACCAAGGCTGGCGGTTCGAGCCCGGCCCAGGCCTGCTAAAAACAATGATGACAACTGCAACCAAAAAATAGCTGGGCATTGTGGTGGGTGCCTGTAGTCCCAGCTACTTGGGAGGCTGAGGAAAGAGAATCAGTTAAGCCCAAGAGTTGGAGGTTGCTGTGAGCTGTGAGGCCATGGCAATATACCGAGGGAAACATAGTTAGATTCTGTCTCAAAAAAAAAAAAAAAAAAGAAAGAAAGAAAGAAAGAAAAGAACATATTTGTTCACGACTTAATCAATCCCCAAAGGCCCTTCCTCTTAATACCATCACTTTGGGCTTTTAATTCCAACTTATGGATTTTGGAAGGACATATACATTTAAATCATAGCACACAATAAGGTAGGTCCCATTGTTATCTTCATTTATTAATAGTGGATGAAGAAACCAAGCCTCAGAGAAGCTAAGTAACTTTCCCAAGGTCACACAGCTAATGAATGGGATTGAGGGGCAGGATTTGAATTCAGTTATGTGGAACTCATGAAGTTGAGTTCTTTTAATACACTACACTGCTCATTTAAACAAACCTATAGGACAGAGAGGTCAACAAGTCAATTGAACAGCAATTGGTGATAATGACATAGGACACTAAGCAGAACTGAATAGCTTGTGCATAGCACTAATGAAGGAGACACGTTACAGACTGCCATCATGTAAGTCAGCTATCTCATTTCTGTCACCAACAATACAATGAGTCTTACCACTGGCCCCAGGATTGTCCTTTACCTTGACTGAAAACTGAGGCTTGCCCCTAACTACAAGACTGAGTCCCAAGTGCAGTAATGCTTCAAGCAACTTCACAGCTGTTTGATGCCTCAGGGCAAGAGAGCATGGAGGCTTTCATGTATCACCTCCACACCACCAAAGAAATATCTTAAAACATTTATTCTGCTGATGTTAATTCAATAGTATCTTTCTGAACAAAATATAGCACAGAGTTTTTCCAACAGTTATTTATTTGACAAGCAGTTATGGAATATATCATTCCCTTTTTTTTTTTTTTTTTTTTGAGACAGAGCCTCAAGCTGTCACCCTGGATAGAGTGCTGTGGCATCACAGCTCACAGCAACCTCCAATTCCTGAGTTCAAGCAAGTCTCTTGCCTCCGCCTCCCAAGTAGCTGGGACTACAGGCGCCTGCCACAACGCCCAGCCATTTTTTGATTGCAGCCGTCGTTGTCGTTTGGCGGACCTGGGCTGGATTCGAACCCGCCAGCTCAGATGTATGTGGCTGGTGCCTTAGCCCGTTGAGCCACAGGTGCCGAGCCGGAATATATTATTCCCATGACCTTAAAGTTTAGCAGGTGGAGACAGATATGAAAACAGGTCATCTCCATATGATCTTGAGATATATGGGAGCCTACAAAGGGTTCAGAGTGAGCAGCAAGAGTTGTATTCCTTGCCTTATGAGACTTGATTCCAGAATGAATACAGTTGTGGACTTCTCTGCAGAATGACAGCAGGCCCATAAGCACAGCGTGTTAATGCAAAGGTGTTCTCAATGCACCATGAGAGAGTAACTATCAACGAAAGGTATAACCAGGCCGGGTGCCCATAACTCAGTGGTTAGAGTGCCAGCCCCATGCACCAGGGGTAGTGGGTTCAAACCCAGGCCTAGCCTGCTTAACGAAAAGGTATAGCCATGGTTATTATGGAGAGGACAAAGTGACCACAGGAGACAGTTGTCTGAGAAAGAAGGAAGATGAAATCTTAGATCTGGGACTAGAAAAATGGATGCAATTTGGTTAAGTGGAGAGACGGACTAGATTTTGAAAAGTGTTCTGTTTTTTAAATCTTGCCTTAAATGCATGTCTTCAATTTATTGCTGCTTGGTTTAAATCTGTATTAGTTTGCTTTTGTGTTTTTTCCCCCACCTTGTGCATTTTGAAGGCTTGGTGAGGTGGGAAAAAAGGTTATAGAAAAAGGAAGAATGAGTGAGTGCTCTAGCCAATAGAACTTTCTATAATGAATGAAAGGTTCTGTTCTGTTCTTCCCAATACAGTAACCACTAGCCACATGTGGCTACTGGGCAATCGAAATGTGGTCAGTGTGACTGAAGAACTGAATTTCAAACTTCGTTTGAAATGTAGTTAAGAAGTACTAAGAGCTATAACCACTTAGCAAGAGCTCATACGTAGCCTAAGAAAGGTGCAATTAATTATGAAGGCTTCTTTTAACCTAGTCAACAGAAAGGAATTAGGGGAACACTTATATGAGGAACACTTACGTGGGTGTGCATTGGCTTGCCCAATCAGGGGTGGGAGCACCAAGATTCCTAAAAATGACCCTGCAAGAACTTATCCCCAATTTGCACAGTTCCTTCAGATATATTATCTCATTTAACCTCATGATAACCTCAAAGAGGGTAGAGCAGAGATTATCATCTCCATGAGATCCACTAAATTTAGGTGACAATGGCAAGGTAGGTGATAGTGGACTCTAGAGGCCAGGTGTTTCTCCTCTCGGTTGAAACACTCTTTCTTGGGAAACAGCCAAGGGAGACTCATCTCCTGCTATCCTTGCCTGCCACTCAGTCTGGGTCTTGTGCATAAAGAGAGGTGCTTTGCTTCATATGCCTTTTCCTGTTTGGCTAATTTGGCTATAAACTATTAATGAGAATCCTATATTATTTCCTTCCTGCTACCTTGGTCAAGGCAGTAGGGATGCTTTTGAAATTTTTTTTTCATGTATTCAAAATTCTGTATTGAGCTCCAGTAATGTCCTAGGCACTGTTCTAGGTCTGAGGACACAGCCTTGAACAAAGCAAACATCCCTCTCTTGTGGAGGTGAAAATGCTGGTGGAGAGCGACTAATACATGTATCGCATATATATTGAATTTTTATAAGAGTTCAAGGTATTTCAAATATTCGATGGTGTCTCACTGTTCAATGTATCTTTTGTGTAGATTTGGATTTGCACTTCAAGCAAGCTGGTTTGCTGAAAGGTAGAAACACCTTTCGATTTAGTCTTTTAACATGTGTTGAGTGCCACCTATATGCAGAGCATGATATTGGGGACTTTGGAGAGAACCAAAATGAGAAGACAGGGTCCATTATTTTAGGGGATTCCCAGTTAGTTGCAGGGGGCAGTTCCATTCCTTGTGAGCTCCTAGGACGGAGCTAACAGTCAAGTTTGGAAAGGTGAACAACTCCAGAACCTGCTTGCAAAAAGGAATCCCAAGTACGTGCAACATGAATCTAGCCTAGACAGTGGAAAGTTAGGTAAACCAATGCTAGGGAACTAGAAGGGGAACAGACAGCAGAGGAGCTGTGTTATGTCACAACAGGGAGGAGGGGGGTTAGGGGCCCCTCCTCAATTACTGTTATCCTGGATGAGATGGGATTTGAGATGCTGCTGCAAGAGTGAACAGCTCTTGAAAGAGTGGGGTGTAGTGGGGGCGTTCTTGGTAGGTGGTGCCTCCTGGGGGATGGTAGGAGAAACGAGGGTGCTGGGCTATTATTAATGAAGCTGTGGGCACAAGCCAAGGCAGTCACTCCCAAGTCACACCCAGCTGAAGATGCAGAGGAGAGAGGAGGGCCGGTGTGCCAGGGTCTTGACCAAATCCTTGCGCCTGGGAAGCAGCAAGGGGAATACCAGGGGCAGGGGCAGAGGTGGAGGGAGTGAAAGAGGGCATCCCAGACTGGATCCTGTCCTGAGCGCCCCGCTTTCCTGATAGCTGTTAAGGAAGTGAGGTGAGAAAGGGTTAAGTGTGCCCCTCCACCGCCCCAAAAGCTTCCTGTGTTTGAAATCCTCCGGGTCTCAGCAAACCCCGCTGGCCCCTGGCCAGGCGGGCATTGTCCGAGGAGCAGTTGTGGGTTGTCCAAGAGGCCTCAGAGCCTTTGTTGTGGGGCCACCTCGGGGTTCCCTCTCGCGCCCTGGCCGGGGTTGCAGAGTGCGTGCCGGGAGGTGGGCGGTGCGGGAGGCTCTCTCCCTCTCCCTCTTCCTGCCCCCCCCTCCAGCACTCCCGATGACCACATGACCAAGTGGGCTCGCGGCCAAACCACAAGCTACAAAATGCAGCCCCTGGGGTGAGCGGGGAGCATTCCCACTGGCAGCCGGGGCCACGGGCAGTTGGAGCCGCGGCCGAGTAGCCAGCCGCTGGGGAAGAAGCCGCCCGGAGCCTCCGTGACTAGCTGCGCGGCACTGCCCCGCAGCAGGAGAGGGAGGCTGCAGGAGAGCAGAGGCGACGAGCCGGCGCGGCGACCGGCAGCCTGCTGCAAGGCTCGGGCGCGCACAGTCACGCGGTCTGGGAGCCACGCGAGCTCTGCGCCCGCACGCGCCGGCTGCGCTCGCGCCTTTCTTTGCCTCCGGGCGCCCGGCCTCTCCGCCCTCTCGCCGGCTCGCCGGGGTCGCGGCGGCCTGAGGAGCAGCATGAATCTGAGGCTCTGCATGCGGGCCCTACTGCTGCTCTGGCTCTCCTTGACCGCGGTGTGTGGAGGTGAGTGCGCGCTCTCCCTCCCGCTCGCCCGCGCTCCCTCGCGGCTCTCCCTGCTGCTGCCGGCGCACTCCCGGCACTCCGCCCCGCTCACGCTCCGCCCGCCTCCCGGGGAGCCCGGCGCGAGCGGTGCAGCAGCAGCCACGCGCCGTCGCGCCATGCATCTGATTGACAGGGCGCCCTGGGCCAGTGGGCGGCTGGTCGCGCGGACTATTTCCTCTGGGGTGCTCAGCACCGCCTCGGGCATCACTTTCCCGGCCTTGCCCCTCCCGACTGCCTCTCGCGCAGTCTGTGGAACTCCGGGACACGGCGTGTATTCCGCGTCTTGCAACCCGCATCCCACGTGGTGGGGGTGTGTGGAGAGGGACAAGCCTGCTCCGCTCGTGGGACTATGGAGGGAACTGACCAGAGCAGGGTGGGCAGGGCTCCCATGTTGAAGGTCTTCTGGCCCCTGGAGGTTAGGGACTGCCGGCCGGTAGGTAGCACAGGCCACTCAGGATGATGTGCCAACATGCAGACGTGACACTTGTTGCATAGGCAGGAGTGCGCAGCGGAGACAGAGGCCGCTGCGTGCAACCCAACTAGCTGTTGCTCCTTTCAGCTTGGATGTGAGCAGAGCAGAGGCAGCTTCCCTGGGCAGGGCTGGCTGGGCCTGGCTGGGCTGAGCTGGGCTGGGCTGGGCTGGGCTGGGCTGGTCTTCTCCTCCCCTTACCTCAAAGTCCTGGCCTGGTCTCCTTCCCTGCACAGGATGCCCTCCCTATTGCCTCCATCCCTTCTCAGGGACCTGGTTCATCCCATGTTTGTTCCAGCTTCCCCTCTGTCCCAGGCAACTTCACCTTAGTCCCCCTGTCCTCAGTCATCAAAGGAAGAAACAACACCTGACTTGAGCTCTCCAGGCAGTTCAGGGAAGGGAAATCTTTTTACCCCACTTGTACCACACCTCCCATCTGGCTATGCTTGGCACCACTGCTCCCTTGCCTGTCTCAAGGCTGGTGCTCAACCACGCCCCAGCAGCCCCCTCCCAGGCTGTCTGTCCTCCATGCGTCAGTGTCTCTTGGGACTGCCAGCTCCCACCTCCAGCTGCCACAGTCCTGTGATCTGGCTGTCACTACTGCCTGCCTGGCACCACAGAAGGGGAAGGCTGAGACCCGGTGGACTAATGCCAGTGCCAGGGCTGGAGTCATAGGGAGGTGAGAGCAGAGAAAAGGAGAGGGCATGACAACATGTATCCTAGAGAAAGGGCATAGGGCCGACTTGGTTCCAAACCCTCCAGCACAGAAGGATGACGTGTAGCCCAGAAGCCTCTGAGGGGTCTTCCCAGCTCTGCCTGCCTCTTTGCTTTAAGGCCTGCACTGGCCTTGGGAGCACACTGCCTGGCTTCTCAGGAAGGCGCATTGGTTGGGTCTGGCACCTCCTGCCTCCAGGTAGCTGGCCAGTGGTCTCCCTCTTCAAGACTCCCTAGGTGAAAAGGAAGCAGGCTCTTTCAGAAACTCCTGTCAGGCAGGCAAGGGAGGGAAGGGAGCAAAAAGATATGAATGTAAGACAACAGTGTAGTTGGCAAGACACAACACTCACATGAGACCACCACAGGTAAAATATTCCAAGATGGTGCCTTCAGGGAACAAAGAGTGGATGCAGAGAGAGTGTCCCAGAGGAAGGTGGGGCTCTGTATCTGCCTCCCAGAAGCTATGGGGAGATCCTGGGCCAACAGACCACCACTTAAACCCTCCTGGGGTCCAGCTTTTGGGTCAGTACTGGTAAAGAAGAGAGCTGATTTCAAGGGAAGAGAAGTTGGGCAGGCTGCTAGAACAAGATGTATGCCAGAGCCCGCCACTTTCTGCTTTAATTCACCCTTCTTCATTAGGTCATCTGTATACCTGGTTTGGGCAAATTCATTGCTGTCATATTTTGCTTAAGCCTAGTACTGGAAACTTCTGAGCCTTCTACTGCCTTTTCCATCCCCTGACCTCTCCTGGAGTCGAGATGGGGCACCTCCCTGGATGTACCACCAGCCAAGGGGCCAGGTACACTGCTTTCTCTTCCTTTCTGATCCTGCTCCTCTTGCTTTCTGTCCTGGGTTAGAAATGTGGATCTCAGAACTACCTTGTCCTTGGCCCAGACTTTCATGCTGTTCCCATCCAGAGTCCCCAAATTCCAGAAAACCAGGCTTCCTCCTCTCCACACTCTGTCCTGACTTGGAATGTACCTCCACTCCCGCCACCACACACATTCCTCCACTGCTTTCTGACCTGGGATACACTTTGCTCTTCTGGGTCTGAGAGCTCCTGGGCCAGGGCCAAGTATCCCTTGGTCATTGTCTAAGCACCTCTCTTTCTTCCCTCCTCCACCCCCTCCCCAACCCTAGCTCCAAAGCAGCAGTGCAGTGGCAGTGGTAGTGTGAGGACAGTTTACTGTAGCCTTCTTGCTCAGGGAGAGGGCATCTTCTCTCCATCCCCAATCCTAAGTGCTAAGCACCCATGTAACCTGATCCAGACCTTCGCTAGTGCAAGTGAAACAGAGGGCCAGGCTGCCAGAGCATGTGTCCGAGGGCAACAGAGCTGGCACTGGGAGATAGCACAGGGCACTGGACAAGCCTACTGGAGTGGGAGGCTGGGCAAAGAGATACGTGCAGGACCACAGAGCATGTGGGAGGGCACTGCCAGCAGGGTCCCTACCAGAGCACACACATGGGCTTGTGAAGCAATCACAAGACAGGCCAGTCAGTGAGAAGAAAAACAGGTGTTTCATTCCTGGTGAGGCTGGCACATTCCTAAAGAGTCACACGTACCTCTTTGTGCATTGGCAGAGTTGGCGTCCAGGTTGCATGAAAGTCCAATTCTGTTCTCCCCCTGACTTCAGTTCTCAGTGTGGAGATGCTGTAGCTTCATTGCTGACGGCACTTCAGTGAGCAATGGCTCCAATCCCTATAGGTTTGAGATTCTTTGGGGGATTGCTCCAGTTTCCCTTTAGGAAGCAAATGGGTTGGAAGTTGATATTGAAGTGCATGGGAGGTGGCCCCCACGTCTAAATGGGAATTCTTTTATTCAGTCAGGACCTCTGCAGTGATGAGAATCAATAGCCTCTAATTTGTTCCTTTGGACAGGATAAAGCCAGGGTTTCAGGTGTCAGCTTATCTGACAGTGAGCCAGACTTAGTATCAAAAGTAGGAAACAGGTGGGTGATGGGCTTTGAGTGTGGGAGGAGTCTGCAGATATCTGGCAACACGGAGGACAATGAGCCCCACACCCAATGGAAGGGATGCAAGAGTCCAGGGGCTGCTTGGTGGTTGCTCTCCAGGGCCTGGCTGAATGCTCATTCAGCTCAGGGTGGTTCTTTTCTGCAGGTCTAGGGTCTAGACATCTTCCTGGGCAGAGTCAGAGCCACCATCCCAGCTTCCCATCCTAGCTGTAGGCTTCCTGCCCCTAAGGGCCCTTTACTCCAGCCCTCTCTTCCTGACTGCCACATTCACAGTCTCAGGTGCTGAGCACATGGAAGTGACACCCTACCCCTCCTGGCATTGTTCCTCTCTACTCTATGCCATCTGGGCCCCTGCGGCACAATGGCCTGTGGCATTCAGTTGTTCCCCTTCCCCACTCCCAGTAGTTGAAGGCATGGAAGTGAAATACCAGGCTTTACTTGGTTCACTTCACAAGGTCCGTTGGCCTGGCCACACCCTCAGCACAGACCTTACTGCCCCCGGGGTATCTCAGTGCTGACTCTTCAGCCTCCTTCATATCTACCGTCAGTGGGCAGGGTCAGCCTTGAGGGGAACCCGAGACTCACGGTAGAAGCTGAAGCAGCTGAGGTGGGGGGCTTAATGAGGGTCTGTGAGGGTGCTGGGTCCATCCTAGTCCCAGCACCCTCACAGATAGCACCAAGACAGCCTGAGTCTATGACAGTCAGAAAAAAAGCAGCCCCCTTGCTCCATCCATACCTACTGCTCCCAAGTGCTAATATAATTGGTCTTTTTTTTTTTTATTTGTTTTGTTTTAGAGACAGAGTCTCACTTTGTTGCCCTCAGTAGAGTGCACAGCTCATAGCAACCTCCAGCTCTTGGGCTTAGGTGATTCTCTTGCCTTAGCCTCCCGAGTATCTGGACTATAGGCGCCCGCCACATCGCCTGGCTATTTTTTTGTTGCAGCTTGGCCGGGGATGGTTCAAACCTGCCACCCTTGGTATATGGGGCTGGCACCCCACTCACTGAGCCACCAGCACTGCCCTAAAGGGTGTTTTAATTCTTTTTTTCTTGTCTTTTTTTTTTTGAGACAGAGCCCCACTTTGTCACCCTTGGTAGAGTGCCATGGCGTCGTAGCTCATAGTAACCTCAAACTCTTGGGCTCAAGCGATCCTCTTGCCTCAGCCTCCCAAGTAGCTGGGACTATAGGCTCCTACCACAATGCCCAGCTATTTTTAGAGACAAGGTCTTGCTCTGGCTCAGGCTGGTCTCAAACCTGTAAGCTCGGGCAATTCACCCACCTTAGCCTCCCAGAGTGCTAGGATTACAGGAGTGAGCAACCGCACCCAGCCTTGGTCTTTTAATTCTGATAGGTTATGGGTGTAGGGGATAAATCAACATATCAACCCACCCTGACCATTATTAGCATGGAAATGCGGCAAGTGAAGCAAATGACCCTAGTTAACAGCAGTGCCTGCATGGGCCTGGTGATTTTTCTTGGAGAAGAAAAGGAGGGTGGAGGGTTAGAGAGGATTGATGCCTGTGCCAGTGGGTGTGTGTGTCTGGGTGTGAGTGGGGAGAACTGCAGGCCCTGAGCCTGGGTAAAGAGGGCCCTAAGGACAAACCCCACCCACCTTTGGCCCAAGAAGAGGCTAAATGCCTGGAAATTGTGTGCAAGCGGAGGAGGACTCAGAACAGTCGGGAACCAGAGCATGGTGATGTTGGAAGCGGAGGGGGGGTAGGGGGGAGGAGGAGCTGCCAGGAGTATGACTGGGGGGCAAGTAGCCAACAGGAGACTATATGGAAACTGTGAGCTAGTGGTGGGGGTTCCTGGATGGATGGCAATGGGGCTCAAGGGACAGGGATGTGCTGAAGGCCAACTGGATAGTGTGCAAGGGGGAGAGACTGGTATTCATTATAACTGGCCTCAGACGCCGTATTTGTGCAGGCCAGCACAAGCACCCCATCCGGCCACCTCTTCCCAGCACCATCTCATCTTCCTGCACTGCCTGCCGCCAGTGGCCAGGCTTGTCTCAGGAGTGCCAGCTTGGCCTCTGGCTGGACTGCAGGCTCCATTCCAGCCCACGTGCCTTCCCCCTCACTGCACCCAAGAACAACCAGAACCACTTGGATTTTATTGTCAGGGCTCCGTCTGGCATCAGGAGGCTTCTACTGTAATCCAGATATGGACATATGCAAAAAGGAGCACCAGAGTGCAGAATTGAAGCCAGTCAGGTTTGGAATGGGATGAAGTTACACCGGACACAGGATGGGGGTTGTGATGTGGGAATGACAAGAGGTAGGGTATTGGTGGGGAGGTGGCAACTATAGCAACCCAGCCACCTTCTGGTGCACAGTTGACCATTCTCTCATTCATCCATTCATTCGTTTATTCATTCATTCATGCAGTACTTTCTGCCTTCTAAATCTGGTCACAGGCTGAGTAGAGCCCAGCATAAGGCACACTGAGTGAGAAACACCCCGACTCCCGCCTAGCAACATCTATGGGGAGAACTTGGGAACCGAACCAGTCATGCCTAACCACCTATGAGATGCCCAGGGATGAGACCTGAGATCTCTAGTACTCAAAAGTAGGTCACTCTTCATTTTGAAGGATGGAGGAGTACAATGACATGATGTTCATCATTTGCTTTAAAATGCCGCAGCCAAGAAAAAAAGAACAGATAAGTAAAGCATATGTGACTCCATCTGGATAATTGTTGAATCTGGATGATGGGTATATTGGGGGGCGCTCATTATAATGTCATATGTTGGAAATGTTTGAAATGTACCATTTGCAGGGGTGCCGTGAGGGCTCCTGCTTCCTGCATCCCAGCCAAGTGCAGGCATGATGTCCCAAAGTGAAACCCCTCAGTGACGTTCCAAAGAAAGAACTCATTTGTGCCTGTTAGAAACATGATTTAACTGTCAAAAAGATGTAGAATCGGCTACATCAATAGCAAGATGTAAATAGTGGATTCTGTTTGCTTCAGGACAGTGTACAAATTGCAAATTTTTCCTCAAGATGGATAAGAAAAAGAAAAGAAAAGCTATGAGGAGGGCCATTTCGTGGCGAGATTCCCCCTCCCAGGGGCCTGTGATCTGTAGCCCTTGCCTGTTCCCTCCCTGCCTTCCTCACTCACAGGCTTTCTCTTTCCTGCAGGGCCCCTGATGCAGCCTCCTGAGGGAAAGGGGCTGGAGGAATGCAAAGTTCGCCACCTGGTGCAGCCCAGAGCATCGAGGAATGGACCAGGGCCCTGGCAGGGAGGTCGTCGGAAATTCCGTCGCCAGCGGCCCCGCCTCTCCCATAAGGGCCCCATGCCTTTCTGAAGCAGGTGCTTGAGCCTCTGGTCAGGTGGCAGAGCAAAAGGGAAGGAGGAGGGACAGCCTATATCTATCAAGCAGTCCCAGCCCCATACCCACATAGGGGCTGAGAGCTGACGGGGAGTTTCTGGGGCGCAGTCTAGTCCTTCATTTTACAGACGAGACTGAGGCCCAGACAGGGGCTTGATGCTTGGGACCAATCTCTTGACTTCCCAAGAGTTGAGTACTGGCTCCTCTCCACCCTGCCACCTGGGGTTTGGCAGGCTGTTCTGCTTGGAGAATTCTAGGTGTCCTGCCGGGTCCTGTTGACAAGGGAGGGGTACCCAGGGCAAGCCTACATGTGTCCAGTGTGAGTTGTCACCAGCGTGGGGTAAGGAGGCAGAGAGGGTATGGGGTGGAGGGCAGGAGGAGAGTTGAATGGAGCCAGAGGTAGCCTTAACTAATTGAGCTCAATAGCCTTCCCTTTGCATTGACTGGACCTTTCTTCCCCTGGCCTTTCCTTGTGTGGGAGGGTGGAGTGTGGAGAAGAGGGAGAGCCATGGAAGGAGGGCAGAAGGAAGGCAGCCCTGCCCCCCTTTCTCTACAACTACAGCAGGGACAGGGCGACACCAACCCAGGCTTTAGATTTAGGGATGGGTGTGGGGAGATGAAGACTGTATCCTCTCCTTTCCTGAAGGGTTCCTTCGACCTAGGACACGTCAATGACTTCTCTCCTGTTGTTTCTTGTCTCTTTAGGATTGAAGGAGCCCCAGAGTGCCCACACCCTGCGGTTCTCTGTACTCCATACCTTGGTCTGCTTCTCTGGAGCCCTCACATCCATTCAGCTTTTGTCTCACACCTGTCCTCACTCCTGACGGTCCTGGCTCATCTCACCCACCAGCTCCCCAAATGGTGCCCACAATTCCCTTTCACTGGGATCCATCCAGCCCATCTTCCTGGCTCCTCCCTGGACCGACTTGCAAGACCCAGCCCTGGAAGGCCTGCTTTCTTCTTCCCAGGCCTGCCCTCTAGCCCCTGCCTTTCCCATCTAATGTCCCAACCTCACGTCTGTCTTGGGGACCAGTGGAAATCCTCCCTTCTTCAGTGGGCTCCAGCAGATCCCAGTTTACTTGTCAGTTGGACTCCTCACCCGGCTGCCAGAGAATGCAGAGACGTACAGGGAGAGGCGCTCTAGCTAGAAGGCCTGGGTGTTGGGATCCAGGCAGGGTGCCCTGGGGGAATTGAAGCAAGGGGTGGCACCCCGGAGAGAGGGGTTGAAGTGCCGCTTAGCCTGGGCTCTTCCTCATCCTGGTGTTTGGCTTGGCTACAGAGGAGGTGAAGGAAATGGGCCCATGAAATACTTTTGTCATTTCTCTCATCTTACAGTGTCTCCTAACACTCCCTACTCCCTATATTGCCCTCCCCAGCTAGGTCAAGGTCCAGAAGGGGAGAGTGCCGGCCTTTCAATGACTGTATACCCTATAGGACTAAAAGCCAAGCAGGAAAGTTGTTTTTGCCAAGAATTACAGAATATCAGAGCTGAAAGGACCCTTGGAGATCACTTAGCTTAGTCGCCTTATGCAAATACCTGCAAAAACAGAGGCCTGGTGAGGGAAGTGACCTGCTCAGGGTTACAGCAGAGCCAGGATGGGGACTAGGTCTCTGATTCCCACTTTATGATATCCTCTCTTCCCTGAGGATGTCTTTTGAAAGCAAATGAAGTGCCTTTTCCTGAGGTTGGGGCTGGAGGCAGCTGGGAAGGGGAGGGAGAGGCAAGCTGGCTATGAACTGCCCTATCGGGGGGATGGAGTTGCTCCCACCTCCCTGCTTTCCCAGCTGGCCAAAAGGTTCCATAATTGGCTGGCTGTGCCCAATCCAGCAGTGTCCCCAGACCTGGGGCACTCAGGAGCTGCTCAGGCACTGAGATTGTCATTCAAACCCCAACAGTAGGGTTTGAATGGAGCCAGAGGTAGCCTTAACTAATTGAGCTCAGTAGCCTTCCCTTTGCATTGACTGGACCTTTCTTCCCTGGCCTTTCCTTGTGGGGTGGGGGTGGAGTGTGGAGAAGAGGGAAGGGAAGGAAGGAAGAAAAGATGGGAGGAAGTGCAGGTGGGATAGCAGCCCTTAGGAGGCCCCAGCTTCCATGAGGGACCTTTACCAGCCCTTCTCTGGGTGAGGGGCTCTCTCACATTTTGCCTGAGGAGATTTCCTTCTTAGAGGCCTCCTAGGAGGGAGAAAAGAGAGTAAAAGAGCCTGATACCCCCCTATGTATGTGTAGGGGCAAGGGGAGTCAAGGCCCTCCAAGTCCCACAGAAACCCTAATGTTTGCCTGTCTGCCTCTCCCCAAGTCCTTTCCGTCTGCTGCTGCTAACACTGCTGCTGCTGCTGCTGCTTCAAGGCCCACCTTGGGGAGCCGTGCTTGGCACCCACCAGCCTCTCCCATACCCCTCAGGCTTGGAGTGGGGAATGGTCAGTGTCCAGAAAGTCTTCTGCCATTGATGCCCCTACCAGGGACCAGGCCTGCTTTCCCCTCCTTTCTGTGTCTCCTTTCTCATCAGCCTGCTGTGGCTGTGAACTAAAGCCAAACCCAACCCCATGGGGAGGAGAAAATAGGGTGGCTGAGAAAATGGAAGATATGGGGCAAAGGAGGGTAGTGGGGCCGGGGGGCTGTCTTATTTAAAGTGGTTGTGTATGATTCTTATACTAATTTATACAAATATATTAAGGCCTTTTTCATTAAGAAATTGTTCTTTCCCATAATTATGTTCATTGTGTTTGTAAAGATTGTTCTGTGTAAATATGTCTTTATTAATAAACAGTTAAAAGCTGTCAATTTGCCCTTACTCTTGGAGGTCAAGCTCAGGAGGGGTGTTCCTTTTCCCTGAGGGCCACGGTTGTCCCCATGCCCACATATTGCACATGTAGTGAGGTAAGTGCCTGCATCCCAAATCGGTTGTAAGTCAACTGGCTTCAAGCCGATTTGCCATGAACTCACAAAAGGAATCCCTATGTTTAAGGACCTGTTCACATAAAATCCAGCCCACTTTTAAGTTTTCTGGCATCTGTTTGGGTGTCCTAATTTTGTTTTGGCAATGTCATTTAAAGGACTTTTTAAAAAGCAATTTATTTAAAAACATGCTGATTAAATGGATTTCTACTAAAAATTGTTTTGTATCCTTGATGGGTGTCTTCTTCTACTTTATCTATTTTTGAAACCTTTTGGGACTTTTTAGCCAGTTTGCTTTTCCTAAGAAATGTTATGTTTTCAGCAATAAATACATTTGGTAATGACTTTGTATGTATTATTTTATGTTTCACAAAGTAGAGTTGCTTGATAAATGAGATCACCTGAAAAATAAAACTGAAGGAGTAAAATTCTGTCCCATCTGTCTCACTTCATGCTTGTTGTCAAAATGCCAATATCTTGCAGAACAGAACATTGGCTACATGCTAATTGGTCTAATAAACCCATTAGGTGCACACAGGCATACTCTATGCAGAGCAAAACCCAGCAAGGAGACAGGAGTGATCAAAATGGGTGAATTTGACAAATCCTGTGGGAAATTCTATAGGTTTGACATGTATTTAGTGCAGAAATAGACCATTTTACACAAAGCGTTTTCAGACAAACTTGCTAAAAAGTCATAAAACCGCTCCACAGGAGATAAAATAGGAAAAGTCACCCACAAGCTTAGAAAACAATCTCATCATTGACAAAATGCTGTAAATTGAGACATAGTGATGTAAAAACACAACGTTACATTGGCAACTTACGAAAATTGGTGCAAAATGCCTTATTTTAAAATTACTAGTTTGACTTTTAGCAAGCTGGTCATCAGGGGAACTGGTTTTATGGGCAAGCTGGCTTTATGCTGATTTGGCCTGTTACCTCCCTAATCACCCCCAAAGTTCTAATTTCAGATAAAACCAAGGAGAAGTGCATGAGAGGGGCAGGACAACTTAATACCCATAAAGGAGAAGCCCTTTAACTGTGTACAGGGATCTCTAAAAACATTAACTCAGTTTATCATTCTATTAATAACAACTGGATCACACAGACCGCTGTCCCCATTTTACATGAGATAACAGGTTTAGAAAAGTGAAGTGACATGCCCTAAATCTCTTTGCTAGTAAGTGATTCTAGAATCTGGTCTTCAAATTCTAGAATACAAACTCCACAGTACTACAGAAGGCCCCCTTACTGAAGAAAAGAATTATTAAGTAAGTACAAAATGTGTGTTTTTTTTTCATTAAGTGCAATGACAATTTGGAGTACAAGATGGTGTGGGAACTAGTGGGATCAGGGAAGGCTAGTGGAAGCTCGGCATTTAAAACTGGCCGTAGAAGGCCCAACAGCTTTTGGTTAAGCGGCAAGAGAATAATAGGACAAGGAAGGAGGAGCAGCCATTAGGGGCCTGGGGAATGCCATCAAGGGGATACTGGAGGGTAGATTCAAGTGTGACTTCCTTGAGGCATGGCATGAGGGGAAGGAAAGCTGATGGCCTCTGTAAAGAAGGCCAGAAGAAGGCAGGCCATATGGATATGGGTTGCCCCTCTCTGGAAATATCTTGACTTGACCAAATAAATACAATATAGTCAGAGTAGGGGGTTGGTTTTCAAAATGCAGAGCTTTAGAAAAAGAAGAGAGTTCACTTAACTGTTTCTGGACAGGAGGTCCTGGATGATGAGGCTGAAGGGTGGGGGCAGAGAACCTGGAAAATAACACTCTTTCAAATCCATCTGGAAATTAGACCCCCAAATGACAGAGATTAGGGAAGCAAACAGACAGAGACCACACATGGCTTCTCAGGACCCCAGCCAGGTGTGATGTAAGATAACCCACATAGTTGCTTTGAAACCTAGTATGTCAGACTCTTGCTGACTTGATACCCCCAATTGGGACTGGACTTCTCTGCTGCTCAGGAAACCATAAGGCCTAGCCTGGGCAGCCATTCTAAAGTCCTTATATAATTCTATTTTTCAGGTCTAAATGTCATTCAACTGAAATTTCTTAATCCAAATGTTCTTTCTGACTAGAGTGAGCCTGTGCCAGCTAACTGCCAGAGGAGATGGCAGAGATTTACTTAATACTTTCCTCTCCTGGTTCTAGAAAGGTCACTTTCTCAGGCAGCATTTCTCTGGAACCCACAAAAGGATGGCCTCTCTAGGGTTCCCTTGCAAAGCCAGCTTTTCCTATGTAGTGGCCAGTGCTCAGAGAGGGAGCCCAGCAAGGGACTCCCCTCTTGGACTTCAGCCAAAGGCCAGGACCACATCCGGGATACCTCCTTGCATGTTCAAATCAGGGGCCAGATAGTATTTTGACTTTTGTGGGCCAGATGGTCTCTTTCCCAACTACTCAAGTCTGTCATTGTCATGCAAAAACTTTTATAGACAATACATAAACCGATTTGCATGGCTGTGTTCTAATAAAACTTTATTTATAAAAACAGGAGGCAGGCCATAGTTTGCCCAACTCTGTTTCAAATGAAGCATCCTTCAGTTCACCCCTAGAACCCTTGCCTGGAGCCTAAGGGAAGATTTACGTTTTCCAGCAAGGTCTAGAATTAAGAGCATTTAATAAACTGGCTATGAGATGTCCTCTGATAATAATCATATTAACAGTGCTTTCAGTGGAAGGGGAAATCTGGAGTCAGATCGGCATTCAAATCCTGGTACCACCATTTATTCATCTGTGTGACCTTGTGGCAAGAGTCTTGATCTGGGGGACCCTGTGTTTCTGCACTGGGCGGGGTGCTACTGCTTACTTTACAGTGCTGTGGTCAGGATTAAATGCGATGATGCAGGTAAAGTATTTGATGCAGTACCTAGCCCAGGTTAGAAGCTCATTTTAAGTGGGAGCTATTATCACATCTAAGCCTCACTCTCGCCCTGAGGAGTGACAGGGCAGCTATCATTACCCCCAATTTACAGACGGGAGGGAACAGGCTCAGAGAGGTCAAATTCACAGAGCAACTAATTGGCCAGTCAAGCCTCAAATTTGGGGCTGTCCTCAGCTGAGTCAGCTGATGCTATGGTTTGGGTGTGTCCCCCAAACTTCACATTAAAAATTTAATTCCAGGCTCGGCGCCTGTGGCTCAGCGGGCTAAGGCGCCAGCCACGTACACCTGAGCTGGCGGGTTCGAATCCAGCCCGGGCCCACCAAACAACAATGACGGCTGCAACTAAAAAATGGCTGGGCGTTGTGGCGGGCGCCTGCAGTCCCAGCTACTTGGGAGGCGGAGGCAGGAGACGCGCTTGAGCCCAGGAATTGGAGGTTGCTGTGAGCTGTGATGCCACAGTACTCTATCCAGGGTGACAGCTTGAGGCTCTGTCTCAAAAAAAAAAAAAAATTTAATTCCAAAATTCATATGTTGATTGTATTTGGAGGTGGGACCATTAGGAGGTAATTAGGCTGAGAGAAGGTCATTAGGTGGAGGCTCCACGATGGGACAAGTGGTGTTATAAGAAGAAGAAAAGAGACCTGAGCTGGCACACTCTATCCTCTTGCCATGTGATGCCCTCAGCCACATTGTAGTGCAGCAAGAAGGCCCTCACCAGATGCCAGTGCCATGCTCTTGAAACTGCCCTTACAGATTGATGAAGGGTTTCAAGGCAAGAACTAGAATAAGGACTTCCCCAACCTCGGCCGGGAGCCACGGCTCATGCCTCTAATCCTAGCACTCTGGGAGGCCAAAGTGGGTGGATTGCCTGAGCTCATGAGTTTGAGTTTGAGACTAGCCTGAGCCAGAGCGAGACTTCATCTCTAAAAACAGCTGGGCATTGTGGCGGGTGCCTATAGTGCCAGCTACTTGGGAGGCTGAGGCAAGTGAATCACTTAAGCCCAAGAGTTTGAGGTTGCAATGAGCTATGATACCAGGGCATTCTAATGAGGGTGACAAAGTGAGACTCTGTCTCAAAAAAAAAAAAAAAAATAGAATAAGGACCCACAAAACTGTGCAGGAACAGACCTAGCTAAAATAATGATAATAATCAAACTCTTGGAAGGAACAGGTTTAGCTAAAATGATAATAATCAGCCTACTGTCCCCTCATTTGCTTGATAATTTGACAGTCACTGTCCCCTTGTTTGCTTCTCTCTAATTGCTGCTCTAGAGGGCACAAGTGGTAGCTGCAAAGATGTTTAACTTTTCTCTGTAAATAACCTCACTCGTTCAGAACCTAGGGGTAGTTTTTGAGCTATCTTCCAGGTCTGGCCTTCCAGCGCATTGACTGAAATACCCAGACCAAGAAACTGACTCAACTGGTCTTAGACCCTTCACCCAAGGCTCTGCATTCCAATAACTGACCCACCTAGACAATGGTCCATACCAAAGGACTAATGGTTCTGCCCTGAAATCAGCCAATCAGTAACTCTCTGCCTACAAAACTGTCTTTAAAAACCCTGTTCCCCTAATTCTCAGGGAGGTGGATTTTAAAAATGTCTCCTGTCTCCCTGCTTAGTGCTATGTAGAATAAACTCTTTCTCTGCTGTAAAGCCTGCTGTCAACTCTGCTGTCCCTGGACATTGGCATCCTCTCAGGCCGCAGGCAGATGAATCTGGCTAGGTGGCAATACTCTTAGACTTCTCAGCCTCCAGAACCGTGAGCTAAATAAACTTCTTTTCTTTATAAATTACTCAGTTTGTAGTACTCTGTCATAATGACAGAAAACAGACTATGACAGCTGCTCTGCTCCTGCTAGGGGTCTGCTTTCCCACCCTGAGTGTGCCTCAGCCACTGAAAATTTCCATTCTCCTGGACTACTCAAAGGGCCTCCCCAGGGACAGATTAGGCCTTGAGCACTTTCCCTTGCAGAAGCCTTAGCTTAGGCAGCAGGCAGGGAGCCTCTTCAGAGGTGCTAAGTGCTCGTCATTAACACCTGATCTGGGGACCCTGGGCTGGAATTGTGAGATCTGCCTGGACTGCACTGTTCCTTCCTATACAAGGTCAGGGGCCCAGTAACCTTGGTTCCAGTGGTTCTGAATCTGCTTCTGCCCAGGCCTTGCCACTTAGCTTAGCAACATCTCTCCTCAGCCTCCTCACCTGCCCGGAGCCACTTGGGTGGGTGGGCAGGCTTGAAGCACCTACTTGGGCATAGGGCTTGGTTAGGGTCCCAGCAAACAGTGAGGGTGCTTCAGGCTGCCCTATGGAGGGAATCCAGGGCAGTCCCTGCCACAGGGACTTATAGTTAGGAGCTCTGGGAGAACATGTCAGGAAAATGGGAACCTGAGTCAGTGGGTAAGGCTAATTTGGGGTTATATAGGTCTACACAAGCTTCTCTTAACCCCAAGGGCTGCTGGAACCTCCATTTCATACTTCCCCCATTGTACAAACCAAATGTTATCTGACCTTGCCTGAGAGTTACAGAATGACAGGTCACTGCCGAGCTAGCCCAGTGGTGTGAAACCCGAAGTTCTGAGCTCTACATCTTAAGCCCAGCTTGGCCAGTAACTGGCTGTGTGATTCCAGGCAGGCCCAGTTCATCTTTGAGGGGTTCTAGTCCCCCCATCTATTTTCATAGAACAACAATATCCACTCTCCTTACCTCAGACACATAGAATCCTTGAAGGTCAGAGCTGACAGGTGCCTTGGGAGGTCATTCAGTACCCCATGCCCCTTCCCTTTTACAGAGGAAGAAAGTGGGATACGAAAAAGTGACCTGGTTAAGGGGACATAGCTAGATGGTTCTAGCAAGCTCTTAGAGAGTTTCCCATATGCCAAGCACTGTTCAAGAAACTTCACCTGTCCCTAACATAACCTCATTTTATACCTGAGGAAACTGAGGCACTGAGAGGTTAAGTTGTTAGTCTAAGGATCTTCTGTGGTATGTGAAAATGAACCAAGGAGAACAAAGGTGGTGTTGTTTTAAATTAACTTATTATTATTATTATTATTTTTGTAGAGACAGAGTCTCACTTTATTACCCTTGGTAGAGTGCTGTGGCGTCACAAATCACAGCAAACTCTAGCTCCTGGGCTTAGGCGATTCTCTTGTTTCAGCCTCCCGATTAGCTGGGACTACAGGCGCCCGCCACAACGCCCGGCTAGTTTTATGTTGCAGTTTGGCTGGAGCCGGGTTTGAACCCGCCACCCTCGGTATATGGGGCCGGTGCCCTACCCACTGAGGCACAGGCGCTGCCCATGGTGTTGCTTTAAAGGAAGGCAAAGGCACTGTTGAAGTGCCAAGCATTCCCTGCAGGGCTGCAGTCACCTCTCAACTGTAGGGGAGGGGGTTTTGCTCTGGAATTCTTTGTCCCAGGGCAGCAGAACTGCTTGCATTTGCAGGGCTGTGGGAGGCCTGCTGTGAAGAGGATACCCACTTTTCCCCTTAGGCAGGAACATGTCTGGCTCTCTCTTGGCAAATGTGGAGATAGAGGCTGGTGACATTCTTTAGTCACCCTCCCAACTCCTCAGGTCTGAGGGATGTAGAAAAGATACAGAAGGATAAACACAGCAGGGAGGGCAGAGGTCCCAGTGAGGGATGGAGAGAGGGGGAGGAGAGGTCTCACCACTCAGCTTCTTCCACCTCTAGCATGTCAGAGAGCATCCAATCTGATTCTCCTCCTTCCTCCCTTCCCCTACCCTGGAACACCTCCCAGCTCAGCTCCACAGCCCTCTCTACTCCCGGCTCCACTCCCAAATACCTGGTTGCATTTTAGGTCCTATGCCTTGTACAATTTTCAAAAAGGAGCTCCACCTCCTTCAACCTAAGCCTAAACTTTTTAGAAGCCAAACATAGTAAAAGCTCCTACCCCAGGGTGGTGCTTCTGGCTCAAAGGAGTAGGGCGCCACCCCATATGCCGAGGTGGCAGGTTCAAACCCAGCCCTGGCAAAAAACTACAAAAAAAAAAAAAAAAATCTCCCACCTCACATAATCAATCCTCTGCCGAGATAATCAGGTAAAAAAAAAAAAAAAATGCCTGCCTGCCTTGTCTGTGTAGGACACCATGGGAGGGACAGTGAAGGAAGTATGTGGTGAGATGTGCCATCCCTCACTGACTGTTACTGCCCTGGCACCCTCTGTGTCCCTTGCCCCACTGCTCTCCTGGCTCTGACTGTGTATACTGGCCTCCTTTAAGAGGAGGAGCTTCATACCTACATTTCAGGAAGCAGAAGCTGGGAAGGCCTCAGTATAAGCTACCCAAACCCCATTTCTGGGGCTCCTCTAGTCTCCCTAGAATTCCCTTTGCAGGTTCTGTGCCTGACCCCAATTTTCCCAGTCCTTGCTGGCCAATGCCCACTTCCCCGTGAAGCCTCATTGGATTCTCCCCTTATCCCTGAAGGTCACCTGCAGGTGAGGCTAGGATTGGAACCCAAGTTTGTCCCCTCCCCGCCGAAAGCCTGTGCTTGCCAACCACACACTTCCTGACCAGACTGAGCATGACCATGACTGCAATGAAGGTGATGATGTTGACAGTGATGATGAGAGAATATAGCGATCGTACCTTCCAGCACAGCCTTGTACCTTGCAGCACGGGATGTAAAGACTTAAAAATCTTGGTTCCTCCAAGTACCGAGTCTAAGTCAGTCACTTTACCTTTCTGGGCCTCAGTTTTATTGTCTCTGAAATGGAAATAATCCCTAGCTCCATTTCAGGCTTGTGGACACTGAAGTTTCTGAAGTTCAAATGTTTGGTACAGTAAAGAGTACCTACCTGGTGGGTGTGAAAAGAGGAGGAAGAATGTCTCCCTCAGCGGATGCCCAAGGAGCACTGCCCTGCTTGCCTATGAGAAAGTGTGTTTGTGATCCGTATTGCTATAGAAATTCATTTCTCAGCATTCACAGAATACTTGCGGAGTGCCTACTTTGGACTGCATTCCTTACAGCCCTAACAGGGAGACAGATGTTATTTAAAAATCACAACCCAGTGTCTGACCAGGAACTGTAGCAAGGGCTCTGGGGGAAGAGCAGAGGCCTCTAGGACATTTATCACTGAGCCCAAGTTCTAGGTGAGAGCTGGGAGTAGGACAAGGCTTCCTGGAGGAGAAGTGGGAGCTGGGAGCTCAGCGGTGAGCAGGGGTTGAGCTGAAGAAGGGAAGTCTTGGTAGAGGGCACACAGGGCTTATGTTCAAATGCCAAAGAGGGAAGGAGCAGATGTGGTTTATCCTTGAACCCATTTCACAGGCGATGAAGCAGCCTTCCAGAGATGCTGTGCCTTGCGGAATGAGAGATTCCACTGTACTCCTGTGTGCTGGCCAACTCCTAGCTCAGGCTGGGCAGGCAAGGCACACTATGGGAACTAAGGCATCCTCTCCTGATACAGTAACTTACCCAACGCTCTATTGATTTTACTACCTGATCAAGAGGGGCTGTGGTCTCTCCCAACCCCAGAAGATGGCTGCGTGTGCCTGAGCCAGCTCTGAGGCTGGCCAGAAACTTTGAAAGCTTCTTGCACGTTCTCCTTTCCTTGCGCCAGGCCTCCCTTTCTCCTCCAATCCCACTTAGTCTTTGGAGGGGAAAGAGCGGTGTGAGAGGCTTCCCTCTTCTGGCTGAGTCTAGGAAGTGCAGGAACTTCTTGCAGCCTGCGACCAGCAGGCCCAGGCCTTTGAAAGGAAGCTTCCCAGCTCCCCTCATTTTTCCTGTTCTACAGGAGGTATGAGGAAGAACAAATACCAAGGTGTCTGTGAACGGAGGGCTGATTGGGATTAGTCAAAGCTGACTCATTTAGAGGGGCAGCTCTAAAGTCACTTCTGCTCCAGGATTCTGAGTCTGAATGACTTAGTAGGTGTGCCTGTCTTGAGAGGGCATGAGGACACAATCTATAGGTCACGGGCATGGGTGTGATTACTGAATGTGTATGCATATTTGCTTTTAGACGTGTAGCATATTACAGTTTGTGTGTACGTAGGTCACCACGAAAGTTTTGAGACAGAATTGGTGTTATGGCCCATTGTTTCACTTTTGAGAAACGCAGTTGACAGCATCCTTTCTGATTCACCCATACAAGTTTCCACTTGCTCAGCTTATCAGTGTTGCCAGGAGGGCTTCATTTGTTTCTGTCCATGCAGATTTTACCTTTCTTGATGTTTGTGTATCTCAAAACTTTCATAATGACCATGTACTGTGCTTGTGCATGGTATATGAGTGAGCGAGGGAGAGAAGTTACCACCCAACGATCCCAGGGGTGAACGCTGTGAGGGTGGAGGCCAGCATCTGGGTCTCTGAGTCCATACCAGGCCCCATTTGTATCTCTACAGAACTGATCTAGGCTGTCTGACTCTTGGGCTGGTTCAAGGAGTTCTTCCTCCTGTGAACCCCCTGTTCCCACCAGTTTTTCCCCTACCAGGTATGCCCCCTAGACCCCCATAGTTACTGTAGGAAATCTCAAGCTTCTGGAGGCAAGAAGCAGATCTGATTCCTGCATATGTTCATGGGAGAGGCCTCAAGGAGCATCCCCCAGCCCCCTTCCCAGATAAGGTCCACATCCAGGGCTGCTCTTTTCCTTTGTCTGGGCTTGTATAGCCTTACGCAGTGTTACTGGCCAGCAAATGTTCTGATCAGTTGGTGCCTGTGCCATGCTGGTTATCAAATACTTTTAATATTGGTTCTGTCTAATTTCTACACTCCCAGGTAACACACGTATTTTAGCCTAGAGCTTTAGGAGGCCATGAGTTAGAATATCACTCTTGTTATCAAGCCTAATAGAAAGTTGTTTTGTTTTAATAACCCTTTTTATCACTCCTCCAAATGGCGTAAAAACACTAGCCCACTTGCTAGCCTTAGCAAGCAAAATCCCTTGGTAAGGTCATCAGCCATCCGTTAAACATTTGAGCTATTATTAGGTTGAGAGGAGAAGTGTCAGAGTCTAATGACCCCATTGGACTTTGCCCAAAGGGAAAGCTTTCTGAGTGAGCTCAGAAGGATGGGAGCTCTGGAGGATCCAAGTTCAGCTTCAAGTTAAATGCTCACACGCAGGCCTAGCCTTGTCCTTTGTCTGTGGGTGGAGCATACCAGCCACACCCATAGCATTTCTAGGAAATGCCCTGTGCTTTGGCTCCAGCTCCTCCTTGCAGAAATGCAAACAGAGGAGCAGCTTTCCACAGGCTACTACTGTGCCGGGCTCCTCCTCTGCACACCCCATGACATGTAGCCCTCCACTGCTGTCTTCCCCATGTGGTGGCCCTGAGGTGGTATGACAGAGAGGAGGAGGCTTCCATCCTAGTTCTGCCACTTGGTGGCTGGACCAGTCTTCACCTCTTAGCTTTACTTCCCTTATTTTAACATGGGGATGATAATTGTACCTCTTACTGTTGTCTTTAAGCTCATACTTTGAAAATATACAAGCAGTGAGTTCAAAGCTCTTAGGTGCTACCCTCAGTCTTCTCCTTGGTCAGTGCAGAGTCTCCTCAGTCTTTCCAGAGTCCCCTTTTTGTCCCCAGGGTGTGCAGGAAGACTTGTACATAACAGTAATATAGGGTCCCAGGCTTGGCAGAGACCTTAGTTGAGCTCACATCATTAGATAATACAAGATAATGGGCACTTATATGCTAGGTACTATTCCAAGTGTTTTATATTTACTATACTCAGTTAATCCCCACAACAGCCCCATGAGGTAGAAACTCTTATCATCCCCATTTACAGATGAGGAAACAAAACCTCAGCACACTTAAGTGCCCAAAGTCACAAAGTAAACTGGGCCAATATCTGAAGCTTGGCTGTCTGGCTCCAGATCCTGTGCTCTTAATCATTGTACTCTATACGATCCTCAACTGAATAGTTTTTTTTTTTTTTTGACTCTGCTTGCATACCTCCTGTGATGGGGATCTCATTACTTCCAAAGGTAGCCTGTTCTAACTTCATATAGCTGTGGCTGCTAGAATCTTCTGTCGTGCCTGGCCAAGCCTTTAGTGATCCAAACTATACAAAGATCTTGGTTTCCTTGGGAGAGAAGCAGGGGCTAGACTAAAACAGAAGGTTAAGGCAAGCAAACATCCCCCCATGTCCTTGACACACAGAGACTCTCTGGTCCCACTCCTTTTGGCATGTCAATATTTTCCTAAAATGGAAATGGAAACAAAAAGATGGTTCTTTCCACATCAATATTTTTTTCAACTGAGGAAAGTGGGTGAGCAGGCCTTGTTTCCTCCATTAGAGCACAGGACATACTTGGTGCCTGCTGTATTAATAGGTGCTCACACCATGTTGAATGAAAGAATGAATGGGCAAGTGAATGAAGGACAGACTCATAGCCTCCTTTCCTGCTAGCCTCAGTCTCCTGGAAGAGTTAGTTTTGCACTGTGCTTTGAGATCCTGAAAAGCAGCATTTCCATGGTAACAAGGCATAGCTCTCCCACTCTACAGGACCAAATTCTTTCTTGTCAATGCACTCTGAGCTTGCAAAAGATCTTTAACCACCTTCAGTGTTTGCAGAGCATACCACTGTCAGTCGGGAGACCTGCACTGTGGGCACTTCCATGGGCAGGTCCCCCAGCTCATATCTCCTCTGGGAACTTCTTGGACTGATCGACCTTGCTGGGGTTTCCATGGTAACAACACTAGGCTAATGGGTTGCCAGGGTGATGGTGCGCTACTGCTAAAATTGCACAGGACAGGACCACACAGAGCCACCGAGTTGAAAAGACGCTAATAACACCTTTCTGGGTCTCCACGACAACATTCAAGTACCGGGTAGGCTTTGTCCCAAATGTAGATTAGGCCCCCATCATCCACACTCAGTGAGAAACACCCTGGGAAGCCAGGCCCCTGGGAACTGCCCTTCCCTCCCAAGGGGAAGAGATGGCCAGGGCTTGTTCCCTCTGGCTCATTCTCTGTCTAGGGCCCCACACCATACTGCTTTCCTGGGTGTCTGGTGGGAACAGCCTGGGTTTGAGCAGTTGGGACTGTAACAGAGAAGATCTGGGACAGGAAGAGGGCTCAGGATGGTCGGCATGAGAGAAAATGGGGCTTTGGGGCACTTTTGGGGTTGAGTGCCTCTCTCAGTGTGGCTCTGTTCATAGGCCATGGGGCTCATGCACTCTGGGGCTAAGGAAGCAACTAAAGAGCCATCTCCCCCTACCAAAATCAGGAGCATGGGGTCAGAGTTTTCAAACTATTTTAAAAGCCATAGCACCTATAAATTCCATCAAAGCAGACTAGGGCTCCAAAACCTCACCCATTCAGTCTATACCACAGTTTTCCCCAAGGCACCTGGGTTTCTGTGGATCCCAACTTAAAAAAGCTCTGGTCTAGGACAGCCCAAGCCCATCTCATACTCCAGAAGGAGAGACTAAGAACCTGAGAGGACAAGTGACTTTCCCAAGGCCCCACAGCTAGTCATTAGTATAGCCGTAGCTAAAACCCAGGACTAGGTCATGTTTGTAGACCACTCCCAATCAATGGATGTTATGACCTCTAACTTTGGATATTTAATGTCCAGAGGACCAGTGGAGCTTCTGCCTTTCTACCTATTCATGGGGCTTATAATAAGGATCTAGGGAGGAATGAAGGTCCCATTGTGGGGGCAGGCAAAAATGTTTGGAACGGACCTTCCAGATACGATATTTGTAAGCACTATTATGTGCTAGCCATTATGCTAGGATTTGGTGATAGTTGTCATCTTATTTCTTCTTTACAATGAGCTATTGAGATGGGCATAAATATCTTCCTTTAACAGATGATAAAGCAGAAGCTCTAGGGGGGTTAACTGAAGCTTAGGCATATTAAACAAGCATCCCTTCAGTGGGGATGCCTGCTTATGAGCTCCAGCAGGGGACTCTTGGCATATACTGACCCACGGCTTATCTCTGGTAACAGTGAGTGGAGGTAGGTGGGTGCATTCCAAGTATTAGAGATAGCTTCCAGCCTGCCCTCTTGCCCCCACCAAGCCTGTCCATCAGGGATGACTGTGGGGTAGATGCTGTCTCTAAAGCCAGGTGGGTGTTATTTATTCACAACATGACACAGCTGCTGACCACAACAGGTAGAACATCTTGTGAGTTGGAGTGGGCATGGTGGGGTGATTCCCAGTTGCCATGGAAACTCAGAATGTATCATGAACACCATGCCCGTAAAAGGTCTGTAATTATTCATTTAGTCTGGGGCAGCAGCAGAGTGACTTCTCCAATTCCTAAATGTACAGTGGGCCCACTGGGTGTGACCTCTTCTTTGGCTGCCCAGGAACTGCCCATGTGTGCAGTCCCTGGGACTGTGGCTTTCCTAGGACTTCTCTGGGAGGCACTGAGCCTCCTTGAGTCATAACCCTCCACCTGAACATCCTTCCCCTCTGTCTTATTCAGTCCATGGTGCTGCTAAAGCAAAATACCTGAGACTAGGTCATTTACAAACAACCGAAATGTATTTGTTACTGTGCTGGAGGCTGGGACATCCATGATCAAGGTGCTGGTAGGTTCAGTGTCTGGTGAGAACTGTTCTCTGTTTCAAGATGGTGCCTTATTACTGAGTCCTCCAGAGGGAGGAACCCTGTTTCCTCACGTGGCAGAAGCTCAGAAGCAAAGGAACCAATTCCCTTAAGCCAGTGGTTCTCAACCTTCCTAATGCCGTGGCCCTTTAATACAGTTCCTGTGAGTCGCAACCCATAGGTTGAGAACTGCTGCCTTAAGCCCTTTTACATGGGCCCCAATCCTACCTATGAGGGCTCCACCCTCATAACTTACCTCTTAAAGCTCTCACCAATTAATACCATTACATTGGCCATTAGTTTCAACACATTCAGACCATAGCACCCTCCTTTGAACTCTGTCTCCTTTAGGATCTCTTTTCTGACTCACCCTGTCTGCCTCCTGCCTCTCATTCACTTCACAGCAGCTCTCCTTCATTCAAGCTCATCTGCATTTGCTAGCTCTTGCCATAGCAGTGGCGATCACACTAGATTGGGAATCTGAGCACTGGCTCTGGGCTCCAGCTCTGTGACTCACTGACTGTGTTCCTGGGCAAGTTACTTGACCTCTGTGGGCCTTAATTTTCATGCCTGTAGTCTGTTTGCCAGTTGCTCTCCCTCTCTAGCCTGAACTACGTGACTGCAGGGACGGGCCTCTCTGGCCCATTGCTGTAGGTGCTTAATAAGTGTCAAATGAACAGAGATAATAACAGACTTCACCTCCCTCCTCTCTTCCTTTTCAAACTTTTCTACTCTGGCTCACTTTCCTTAGGACTCAGCTAATCAATCCACAGAGGTCTGAGAGAGTAGTGGCAAAGCCTTCACTGGGACTAGAGATTTAATAGGCCCTGCTGTCTCTAAAGGAGGCCAGGAGGGAGGCACCTCAGGGCCCGTGACAGGGACAGGTGCTATGGAGATGTGGGGTCCTCCAAGCTGGGGTAGCTGTGAGTGAGAGTGCTTTTGACCAGCAGGGACCGCAGCTTCACTACAAGCTGCCCTTCTCAGCTAAAAGGCAGTATAAGTACTGAAGCCAGATGGCCTGGGTTCACATCCCAGCTTAACCACTTATCAGCCAAGAGACTATGGGCAAGGCATTGAACTTCTCAGGGCCAGTTTCCTTATCTATAAAATGCAGATAATAATAGTGTCTGCCTTGTAGGGATCGTGTGTTAATGCTCTGTATGTGTTTGTGTGTGTGTATGTGTGTTTCTGATAATGCTTGGCAAGTAAGGAATCAATAAAAATTGAAGGCGGGAGCAAGAAGGGAGGTCTTTTTTCTAAGCAAGGGTGTGGCATCCCTCCCTCTAACATACCCCTTTACCCCTACGGCCACCACCCCAGCTTCTGGTCACATTTGCCCTATTTTCCCATGGGAAGAAAGCCCAGACTGGCTATTCTAGTCTCATTGATTTGCATCCAGCAGGACTCAGAGCAGGGCAGAGTTTTCCACCCCCATGGCCAGGTCCTTCCCCTAGCCCCTGCAGGAACAATCATCATTTCTTTATTCATGATGAATTTGTTGGGCACATGTTATATGCCACTCTCATGCTTCCTCAAGTGTTGCTTGGACCAACTCTTTAAACTCTGCTTAAATGAACTATCTTAGCTGCCTGACAGCCCCTTCTTTTTAGTATTGAGTCTCCTTCAAACTATGGTCCACCCCTTCTCCCACTCAGAGGGCCCACAAAACCCCTCTTTATTCTGTGCCTTAATTTCCTTAGCTGAAAAATGAGGGTCTAAAAGGTGTTTGAGGCCCCTTGTAACTCAGGTGATTATAGATGACTATCATCACTGGCTCCTTGCCCTATGGTCAGGATGAGTTATATAAGTGTCCTGGGAATTCATAAAGGGCAGGGCTTGAGCTTTGGGTTCCCTGCCTGCTGGGAGAAACACAAGGTGCTTCAGGTTTCCTCCAGAAGGGTAAGGCCCATGATGGGGGCCAGGGTGTGGCTTGAGGCAGGGATTCCCAGAAGGTAGATCTTCATCTCTCCAGTGAGTTTCCAAGTGTTGCCCAAAGCAGGCCAGAGTCCAGTTGAAAGAGGAAGATAGGCCTTGCCAAGGCTGGATAAAGTAGCTGCCCAGATCTCGCAGGGGCCTTCCAGGCCTGGAGGGAAACTCTTTCACTGGACTTGTCAGCTGCCTGGAGAGCCAGCAGGGCGGAGTGGCTGGAAGAGGAAATAATGAGGACAAGTGCATCCGCAGTGAAGGCCAGGCTCCCAGCCTGCCTGCCTCCCGCGTGGGGCCTTACTTGGCTCATATTAACACCCCCCACACACTACGTCGTTGGCCTAATCAGAGTCTTATGTTACCCCATGGCATGGATCACACAAACCCACTCTGCAAGAGCTTCCCCACACCACCCTCACACTCCAAACCTCACAATTTGGCTTACTAGTCCCTTGATAGTCAAAGAATTCTTATTCGTTTCCAGCTGTCATCTGTCCTGCTTAAACTAAAACTGTGGTCCCTCATTCAATTTCCTGTGGGATGAGGAGAGTTCTTCAACCTTACAGGCACAAGGGAGCCAAGGTTGGTTCTTGAGCAGAGAAGCAGCATGCTGAAAGTGTTGGGGGTTAATGAGGAAGCATTACTAGACATAAAGCACTTGGAGACAGAATATCTGAATTCTAGTCCTGGCTTGGCCTGTCTGACTGAGCGAAAGCCCCTTCACCTTTCTGCACTGGTTTCCTCAACTGTAAAGTAGCGACGGTGCTATCGCCGGCTCTACTAACCTCACTGGGTTGATAAGGAAGTTCCTGTAAAATGAACAGTTGCCCTTTGGTATATGCTGGGGTTGGTTCTAGGATACCTGCATGTACTCAAGTCCTGCAGTCCAGCCTGTGGGACTCTCAATATGAAAAGTTGTCCCTCCTTATAGATGCACAGGTTTGGTTTAGAATCCAACAAATACTGTACTGCTGATCTGTATTTCGTTGAACAAAATAACTGCATACAAGTGGACCTATGTGGTCCACATCCATCAACTATATATGTCAAAGGGCTGCTCAGCAGTAGACAACAAGATGGCCTTCCTCTTCTCCTAGAAGGAGAAGAAGTCTGCCTTCCACACTTCCCTTTCCCTTCCCATCATCTGCAGGGTTCACCCTTCCGTTGGTTCCTTCCCCTTGGCCCTCAAATGTGCTTAGAGCTTCCCTGTCCCTCCACCGACATTCCTGTTACACTTTACTTTCATCACCAAAGCTCTGAGGCAAACGGTCTCTATCAGATGCTTTCCTGCCCCGCTCTTCTACTCCTGCCCCCCGCCCTCCTCACCTTTCATCCTCCATGTCTCTGCAGGCAGGCATAGGAGCCCATTGATCTTGTCTCCTCCTCAGTCCTCTGGTTTCTGTGATTGGCAGCCTTTCCCATGATCCCCAGGGAGTCCCTCACCCTGCTATTCCTGCCCTTATCTAATCCCCTCCTCTTGAGTGTGGGCTGGACCTAGTGACTTGCTTCTAGCAAGTAGAGTATGACAAAGGTAATGGGCTGTCATTTCTAAGATTATATTGTATCTTTCACTCTCTCACCATCTCTCACTTGCTCTGAGGAGCCAGCTGTTATGTTGTGAGCTGCCCTCTGCAGAGTTCTTTGTGGCAAGGAATCGAGGGCAGCCAAGAGCCAGCAAGAAATTGAGGCTCTCAGTCCAATCACCATTGAGTGCCTGAAGGCTCCTGCCAACAGCTTTGTAAATGAGCTTAAAAGCACATACTCCCCCAGTTAAGCCTTGAGGTAACTGAAGTTGTGGCCAACACCATGATAGATGCTTCTAAGAGGCCTCCCCCCATGACAGAGGGTCCAGCTAAGCCACACCCAGATTCCTGACCCATAGATACCTTGAAATGAGAAATGTTTGTTATTTTAAGCCGTTAAGTTTAGAGGTAATTAGAAAAGTGAAAGTCATTGTTGTTACTTTCCAGCACTTTGGACAACATGGCTAACCAAATACCAGGAAGAAATCTGGCTGGACCTGGCTTAGTGAATAAGGCCCAAGGAAATCAACAGATTTGGTGTATTCCTTACTGCCTGAAAATTAATGATCCCCTGCACACAGACAGAGGTGAACAGAAATACTCAATCATTTACTATCTGTGTGCCCAGCACCACAAAGCATTGTATCACATTCTGTGGAAGCAGAAAAAGCATCCAGACATTCAAAGAATCTCAAATCTCCTAATAGGATAATGAGCTCATAAATTGGAGCACATTTATACAATGGAATACTATAGAGTTAAATTGGAAGAGCTGGATGTTTCGATATGATAAATCTTAAAAATCTAATGTGAACAAAGAAAGAAGTTACAAAAAGATATGTACAGGATGTCATTGATAGACAGTTGAAACACTCATAAAGCAATCCTATAAATTGTTTATAGATGCAATGCATTGCAAAAAGTATGAAAACACAAAGGAAAGGGTCCAGACTCTCTCTTGAGCTCCAGACTCGTGGACCAGATTGCATACTTGCCGTCTCCCTTTGGATGTCTGATAGGCTTCTCAAACGTAATATGTCCACTACCCGATCCTTTCTTCCCACACACCTGTTGTCAGTAAATGGCAGTAAATGACAATTCCCAGGTGGTTCAGGAAAAAACGTTCTGAGTCATCCTTGATTTTTGTTTCTTTTACATCCTGCCCTATATCTAATAGCAAGTCCTGTCAACTCTTCCTTCAGCCTATATTATATCTAGATTTTGCCCAGGTCTCGCCATGCCTACCTACTGCTACCATCATGGTCTAAAACATCATCACCTTTTATCTGGGTTATGGCAAGAGGCTCCTAACCAGCCTCCTTGTTTCCTCCTTTGTCCTCCTACAATCTCTTCTCAACACAGGAGCTGGGATAATCACAATCTAAGTCAGATCATGTCAGACCCTGTTCAGAACCCTCTGGTAGCCCCCTCCTGTCTCCCGCATTACAATGGCAAATGAGGCCCTACAGGATCTAGTCTCCATGACTTCCTGGTCTCAAGCTCTCCACCCTAAATACACAGGCCTCCTTGTTATTCCTTGTTCACACCAGGCACATTTCTACCTCAAGACCTTTGAACTTCTTCCTTCCTTGGCCTAAAATGTTCTTCTGGATATCAGACTGGTCTACTCCCTCACATCCTTCAGTACTTGCTTTAAACATCACCTCAGTAAAATCTTCCCTACTCACCACTTAAAATTGCAAACCCTCTCCTTACTCACTATTCCTCTTTTTCTATTTTTTATCCATAGGACTTACTACCATGCGTCATATTAGACATTTTACTTGTCTATGGTTCTCTTTTCCCTCCACCAGAATGTAAACTCCAGGAGATAAGGATGTTTCTCTGCTATGTTCTCTATCGTATTCCCAGCACCTGCTAGTTTCACACACAGTAGGCAGGGACCGGGGGCAGCTTCCACCCAGGAAGTTTTGTCTGTCAGTCAGCGCTGGCTTCCTGCATCTCAGTCCCACATCCACAGCAAATGTAGCTCCTCACCCTGCCATAACCGATGGCTTCCCTGGAAGGATGGGTTGGGTGGCAGTATGTCTATGAGAGCACGTATACAACTGTGTGGAAATGGGGAGGATTGGGGATGGGGTGGCCTGACTCTGTGTATAACTGTGGGGGCAACTGTGTATCCATGCTCAGGAGAGAGAGGAAAAAGATGTCTGGCTGGGACCCTCGGGGTGGGGCCTTAGCCCTTCAGATTCCATCTTTGGCCTCTGGCAGGTGTACATGTATTGTGACTTACCTAGCCAGACCCTTCCAAGCACTGTCCCTTGGGGGACCAGGAATGCTGGTGACTATTATGCCAAACATCTCTGAGGAGGGGGGGGTGAAGCTTTAGGCATTTCCCTTCATGAGCCAAAGGAATGCGAGAAGTCCTGAGAACAATGGGGAGTTGACAGCCCCTCAGAGGACTTGTTACGTGGGCCCTAAGCGGGAGGGGGGGGCACGCACAGCTGCTTGCCAGAACCTGGGGCAGAAGAGAGGAGTTGGCGAGGATACAGAGGAGCCCCTGGAATCCTTGAAGGAGGAAGCCGGAAGCAGCTGGGGAGGACACTGATAGGCATTTCCCGCCTCAGGATGCCCTCCTGCTTTCTTCACTGCCGCCACAGCTGCAAAAGCAAAAGCTGCAGCTTCCCTCTGGCCTCAAATGGCCACTCTAGTGGTTGGGAGCAGTAGGGCCCCACGCAGCCCCCCACTCCCAGCCTCCTTCCCTGTCCCTGAGGAAGGGAGGCAGCTCCCTCCACCCATAGCCGGGTGCCCTTTTGGCCTAAAAGCAGGGGAAGAGTAAAGCCATTCTAGCTCTTTCCCTGCCTGACCCCAGGCTCGGCTTTGTCAAAAGAGGGGCTGCTACTGAGGGCATTTGGGTCTGGCTCTTGTCCTTTCACGGGGCAGGATTAGAGGCACAGCTCAGTCCCCACATCTTCTATAGGTGCATCCGTGAACAGCACCCAGCCCCAGGGAAATTGAGGCCTCTCACCCTAAAGAACCTATCTTGCCTTGGAACCCTGTTCCAAGACTCCTCAATCATTTTTTGCTTTGCAACACACTCTAAGCATGCTCCACTGGCATACTCAGGCAGTAATGACACCACCTCCCCCCGCAGATTTATAGTCATCATGGCCACCCCTGCTTCATGATCCATACTGGTTGCTCAAGGTCCCAGCATAGGGACAACAGGCTAAGGTCATTTGGAACTCCCAGAACAGAAGCTATAGTGTCCTCCCCTCCTTTATTCTCCCATTTAAGAAGGTCTGTTGAAGGGAAAGTGACCATATTCTAGGAGCAACTCCACCTCTGCCCTTATTTAAAGCAAGGATAATCCTGAATCCAACCTCATTCATAGTCCAAAAGTCACTTATTTGCAAACTTTGGTAGTTATTAGTAGTAACACATCTTACAACTGAGCTGTCTTAACTCTGTTGCTGACAGAGATGGCTCCATACAGAGCCTGATCTGGAATTTGATTGTGTAAGAGGGGTTCTTTTGCCTCAGTGGAGGTGGGGCAGTGGGGACTAAGGGGACTAGATGACAGGCTGCACCAGAGGCCAGCACCTGGGCTGTGCCCATAGCAATAACGGCAGCAGTAACAACCGTGCTTGGTTCAAGCTACCTTGAACCCTGGGAAGCAGCTTGCTCACTACATACTAGGTAAACACCAAAAAGCTGGCATCAATTCAGAGAGGACTATCTAAAGTGATCAGGGACAGAAGTTCTGTAGTGCCTGAAGACCAAAGATGAGGATAAGCTTTGGGAGAGACAGACACATGGAGCCTTTCAATGTGAGAGATGAAAAGGTTCCTTGAAATCACATAGACTTCACTGTCCACGCGAGCAGAACCATCACCACTGGGCACGTATGGCTATGGAGCCCTTGAAATGTAGCTAGCACAAAAGAAGATGTTCTCTAAGGGTAAAATATACCCTGGGATTTGAAGAATGTAAAATATCTCACTAATTCTCTTTATATTGATTACATGTTAAAATGATAATATTTTGGATATATTGAGTTAAATTAAAAATGTACTACTAAATATATATAATTGCAAAGGATCACAGTGAATCTTTTGGGTGGATGAACATCCTCTCTCTCTCAATTGTGATGATGGTTTCAGAGGTACCAGATGATGGTTTCAGAATGTATCAAACCTTATGCTTTAAATATGTTTACTTTATTATGTGTCATTTGTATCTTAATAATGCTATTTTTAAAAGTCCTCAGTGGCTTCCTCATTGCTAACATAAAGGACAAAACAGAACTAATATCATCCGTTTTTTCCAACGTGGCTAGTCAAAAATTTAAAATTACACAAGGCTGAGTGCTGTGGCTCATGCCTATAATCCTAAAACTCTGGAAGGATGAAGTGGGTGGATTGCTTGAGCTCAGGAGTTTGAGATCATCCTGAGCGAGACCCTGTATCTACTAAAAAGAAATAGTCATGTGTTGTGGTGGGTGCCTGTATTCCCAGCTACCTGGGAGGCTGAGACAAGAGGATTGCTCAAGCCCAAGAGTTTGAGCCTGCTGTGAGCTGTGAGATCACGTCACTCTACCCAGGGTGACAGAATGAGAGTCTGTTTCAAAAAATAATAAAAAATAAAATAAAATAAAATTACACATGTGGCTCACATTATATTTCTGTTGGACAGGGCTGATCTAGTGGTTCTAGACCTTTTTACACATAATGAAACTGACGCCCTGAGAGGGGAAAGGACTTGCTCATTTAATCAAGTGAAGATCATATTTTCACTTAATGGCTGGCATCAGAATGCACAAGAACTACCTAGGTTGGTAAAATACCTAGATAAGTTATTGAGGGTAGAAAGTGATACTTATTTTCAATCCCCACACAATAAGTACCAAGGCTTCAGGGTGGCAGAAGCATTTAGAGTAACCTCAGAAACTCTAGAGGGAAAAGGCGGGGAACAGAGACGAAAGGGGACAGAGGAGCCAGATAGATGAAGTTTGTTGGTTGTGTGATGTGACCCCCCCCACACACACAATTCCATCCCACCAAAGACCTTCAGTAAATTCTACTACTTACATTTTCTTGGTGGGTCTAGGCAGAAGGGAGGGTCTAGGTTTCATGCTTTGGTCAATGTGGTGAAATCAGAGACCACGCCCAATGTTACAGGAACTTGGCTGGCACAGAAGGCCACAAGAGTGGAAATGTTCCCTGTTCCTCTACCCCACCCCCCAAATTCACAAATATCTTGAGCAATTCTCTTGATGTACACTGGTCATGCGAAAGAGTGGAAGGGGGCTCAAAGCATTGTCAAGGTAACTCAGGGATCCACTTGTAAAGGATTGCAAAATTTAAGAAAAATATTATCAGAGTGACTGTAGCTTTATTTTCTACCTTCCATACATTGATTCAGCAAATGAACCAAGAAGTACTAAAGAAGCTTCTACTGCAGGCAAGGTTAATGCCCACCCTCACCATTTTAGGTGCTTTGAAGTATACAAAAAAGTCATGGTCACTTGAAGCCCACAGAGAAGTCATTTCAGCAAGCGATGGCACAGGCAAAGAACAGTATTTAGAGAGCAGACTAGGTAAAGGTGTGTGGGGATGATTGGGACTACTGAGAAAGTAGTTCGGCACCCTGGTAGAGCATGAATTCAGCCTCAGTGGACAATGAATCAGAGAAGTGCTGGATGTGTCTAGAATCCTTGGCCAGGAGAGAATGAAAGGAAAATAAGTAGGCAGTGTGTGGAACCCCAAGTTCAGCAGGAACTGGGTAAGGCATATGAGAAGGGGACCAGTAGGTTGCATTTTGAGGGAAGGGAGTATGTAGCGCTTGGCTCTCAGTTTAGAATTGATCTGGCTCTACTGTGAGCCAGAATCTGAGGACTAGAGTGGGCATAAAGCTGCTCAGATCTGGTCCAGGGGGCATCATGGCTACCATTAGGGGACAAAATGGTAGAGGCTGCCTGGCTCGTCCCTTCACTCTGTTCCCTGTTGACTTTACCCACAACCTTGCCAGCGCTCACAAGGAAGGCCTGATAAGGGAAGAGTGATAGGTCCATATGAGCCAGCACCAACTGTGGCACACGTAACTTAATGGTGATGGGTCCCATCACTCACCTTCCTGTGGGTCTTGCTATCACTCCCTTAAGTCCATTCAGTACTCCATTCAAGGATCTATTGAGCACCTACTAGGTATAAAGCCCCATGGAAGGTCTCAGCCTGGGGTAGCAGATACATGTACATACATTGTTATGGTACCAGATAGTTAATTTCCCAAGAAAGATCCAGCTAAAAGGCTAATTTGAGGCGTGAGAGCACCTTCCCATTGTGGTAGACCAGGAAGGCTGTGTGGAGGAGGTGACATTTGAGTGGAATCCTGAAGGATGTTAGGATTTATATATTAATTCCTAACACTTGGTATAGTGCTTATTATGTACCAGACACTCTTCTAAGTGCATTGCAAATAGTAACTCATTTAAGGTGAAGTAAGTGCCATTATCACCCCTATTTCACAAATATGGAAATGGAGGCACAGAGATTTTAAATGACTTGCCCCAAACCACAGAGTTGGTAATTGATGGAACTCAGAATCAAACCTAGACAGATTTCATGTGCATAACCTATGCTACACTGCTTCTTGGATGGGCAGAAATGAGTGGTGGTAGGGTGGTCCAAGCAAGAGGAATAGAATACTCAGAATCAGCGATGCAAGAAAACAGTCCCCTCATAGAAAGCAGGGATGCACCTGGTATGCCTGGAGCATCCAATGCATGAAGGAAGCAGTCTGAGATGGGATATGAAAGGAAGGCAGTTTCCTACTAAGTCTTCAGGCACTTGAGGTCAATGAGTCTCATGGTGCTTTGAGGGGTACAGTAGCAACACTCTTCTCAGGCCTGACTCCAGAAAATAGGCATTCCCCTCTGACCAGGCCCAGTTGAGGCAACACTGCCTATTTCCCAGAGGGGCTTACTCAGCCCCATAGGCCAGCCACTAAGCTCTAAAGCAAGTGTTCATTCAAGGACAAAAATGGAAAATTCATCATGCTGAAGGCAGGAAATTCCAAAGTGAAGGCCTCTTGAGCTGCATCACCGCTACAAGAGCCATCCCCTGTACAAGACAGGTCCCATTCCTGTTTTGTTTGTTTGGCGACTGAATGTTGTTATTCCCTGCTCTGCCTGTGTTTATGTCGGGGAACATTTGCCATCAGAAAACAAAGTCCAGGCAGGGGCCCCACCAATGCAGCTGACTACAGAGTCCTTCTCTCCGGCATTTCCGGGCTTGCTTCCACCTGATGGATTTCTCAACTGAACGACATGAAAGATCTTCTCTTCTAGCTAACCTCTCATCTGAAAGGGACTGTGGTGCTCAGGGGAAGCCATTTGATGCTGGAAGCAAAGCAACTTCAGGACTTGGTATTTTCACCCATCTCCAGCCTGAGTGACAAGCGAAATAGGCCAGTTTCACAGCCCCCAGCAAGCCGGAGCAGCGAACCTAAGGCTGGGACCCACAGGCCTCTCGGCAGGTGACATACCTGCATAGAAGCTGGCACGGCCCAGGCCTGGGACAGTAGCCCTAAGGAGGCAGCTCTTGCAGAATCAGATCTTAGAACCAGAATGGAAAGCGGGAGAGGCAACACTACCAGCTTCTGGGGTGTACCCTTATCTTGCAGATGAAATAAGTGAAACTCAGGCAAAAGGGAGGATGACGACAAGGAGATGCAGAGAAGGGAAAGAGTAGGGGAGAGGCACAGACAATAAAAGCTAAAAACGGAACAGAATGAGAGTCAGAGAGAAAGGGCTACCCTCTTTGCCCTTATCTGGCTAGAGGTCCCTCTGTACCTTTCTTCTGGCCACCCTGGCCCTCACCTTGGGTCCTTACCTGGGCCTGACAGACATTTCTTTCACCACTCCTGGCCCTCAGGTCCCTGCCACTAGCTGTCAGACAACTGAGCACATCCCACTGGGCTCCAAGTGGAGTTTGGCCATTCCATCCCAGTCCTCCCCCTCCTTCGAGATCTAGTCTAAGTTCCCTTTCCTCTGCTGTGGCCCTTACTGCCCTTATCTTCTTCTTAGACGCCGTAAGTCTGAGCTGCATAGGTGAGCACTGGGCTGGGAATCCATTGGCCCATGGGTTCCCCACTCCTTCCTGTATGAGATAACACCATCTATCAGTCAGGACAAAGGCCAAGTCCTGTTCTGTTCCCTCCTTTCCTTCCAGTGGCCCCTACCCTGTGGGCCAGTGAGATATATTGATATGATCTGACGAGCCCCCCTCTCGACATAGGCATCAACTGACCACTGAGACTGGTAGTGCCTGAGGACAGGGATTGGGGCGTGGGTGGGTGGCAAAAAGAAAGGGGCATAAAAGATAACAGAAAGAGTCACTGACAGGGAGGGGAAGCCACTTCTCAAGAACAGGTAGAGAGAGAGGATGCGTTGCCAATGACTGAGACTCTGAAGAGGGTAAGTAGAAGGCTGATCAAGTTTGGACCCTTCCTGCGTTCAAAACAGCTCCTGGCACTGGACATTCTGTCTGATGACTTATGGGGTGGGTTTGGTGCTCAGCGCTCAGGTGGGGATGGGACTCTGGCAACATGGGGGCTGGGAGATGGTCGGAGGGGGCAATGTATGCTACACCAAGCTGGCAACACTCCCTGGTCTGGATGCTGTGGGCCCCATCCCAGACACCAGATGCTTACACACTCAGCTGCAAGTTCCTTTGAATGAGGCAGCTAGATTGTGGCAGTGGCATCTGGGTGAGGAACAGAGCCAAGTGGGGCCTTGTCTAACTCATCTTTGAATTCCTTCCCCTGATCCTCCTAGCACCTAGCACTGTGCCTGGCACACAGCACCTGCTCGGAAAGGCCTGGCTAATTAATAGTAATAGCAGATGTCATTTATGGAACACATACTATGTGTCAGGAATGGTACTTTACTTGGTGACTTAACAAGATTTTCTTTTCTTTTCTTTTCTTTTTTGAGACAGAGTCTCATTTTCTTGCCCTTGGTAGAGTGAGAGTGCTGTGGTGTCATAGCTCACAGCAATCTCAAACTCTGGGGCTCAAGTGATCCTCTTGCCTCAGCCTCCAAAGTAGCTGGGACTACAGGTGCCTGCCACAATTTCTGACTATCTTTTTAGAGATGGGATCTCGCTGTTGCTCAGGTTGGTCTCGAATTCGTGAGCTCAAGCAATCTACCCACCTCAGCTTCCTAGAGTGCAAAGATTTTCTTGATTAGCTATGAGGAAGGGTACCGCATTTTAGCCCCATTTTACAGATGAGAAAATGATGCTCAGAGAGGTTAACAGTGACTTGTCTAAGGTCATGCTGCAAGTGTATAATAGGCTAATACTAAAGTTCAAGTGCATCTGATGCTTAGAGTCAGGCTAATAACCCTATGCTATATTGTTGAATGAATGAAAGAAATGGAATCCATAGCTATGACTTCATTAGTGCAATGCTTGAAGCAAAAGACACATGAATTAATTAAATGTGAGGGTCTGAGATACACTCCCCTTGCAATGCATGTATGTAGGCACACATGCGCACGCACACACCCAGGCACTCTGTAGTGCAAATGGTGCAACTCCCAGGAGGGAAGTGGCTCTGCAGAGCTCAGGCCCTTGGGGGTTGAAGAGGGAGGGAAGGCCCGTGCTAGGGCTGCCTTCACACTAAAAATACAAACGCAAAAGGCAGATAACAACTGAAGTCTTCAGTAGTGCCTGCACCTGGAAACAGATATGGCACTGGGGAGGGGTTTACCCCTTTGAAACTTCTGAGTGCCTCTTGTATTTCTTTACCTGTTCCCTTACATCACAGGAGGGTCATGGAGATGAGGTCATTTGAGCATGGCTGGCTTTCCAAGGCCTGGTGGGTGGGTGGGTACCCTTGGACAAACACAAACAGACTCAAAAAGAAGAGACTCACATACATAAGGGCCTCAAGCAAGGCTGTTGGAAATGCCTTCTCCCTGATTTCACTTGCTCAGTGAGGTCTACCCTGCACACCCTATTTAAAATTGCACCTAACCCCTACTCTCCCTAGTCCCCTTTTACGCTATTATTTGTCTCTAACAGCATTTAACATAAAATGACTTTTTAAAACTTATTTGTTTTCTTTATTTTCTGTCTTTCTCTATTACATTGTATGTACCATGAAAGTATGAGGCTGTTTTGTTCACTGCTGTAGTCCCGGTACCAAGAATAGTGCCTTGCACGCAGTTGGAGCTCAAGCATTTGCTGGATGAACGAATTCACGGATTTCAATTGCTTGTAAACAGTGTACAAAATATGAGGATATTTACATTGCAATGTATTTTCAGCCATTCCTTGGGGGAGGCATGGTGTTTGGGAACACAGCCTATATAGTATCCATTAAACTGGCTAGTGTGAGATCCTAACTTAGAACAAAGAAACATTCTTGTAAACATGACTTCCCTGCCACGATGACTTACTGCAATCTTCACTCTTGAAGAAGGGCTTCACTGACTGAGGTTCAAAATTATTCAATCATAAAAAAAATCAATGGGAAAGCTCAGCAGTGTCTAGGACATTGTTTGTTTACCGCCACTATCAGCAGACAGGATCTAAACTGCAGGAAGATTTGATGTAGCTCTTCCTAAGCAACCTGGGTCAACAACAACCACAACAAAAGTGGGAATTCCCCTTTAGCGACTAATAATAGCTCATTTTACACTCACTGACTATGTGACCTTAAGCAACTCACTTGACCTCTCTGAGCCTCAGTGTCCTTATCTGTAAAAATGGGACTATAATGGTGCTTATATCGAAGGATCACTGTGAGGGACTTTAATGAGGTAGTAGATGCAAGGTGTTTGGAACAATGAATGATACATAATAAACACTACCTAAGGGTCACTTATGTGTATTATTTCTAAACAGTGAGGGTCTCTAGAGAGGATCTATAACCTCTCTCCCTCTGCCCAGCACAAAATACATAAGCACAAAATATGTATTAGCTATTATGACTGCTGTTAGTATGATGATGATGATGATAATTTAAAGCAGTATTATAATTAGTTGATTTATTCTCTTTCCATAGGAACTGCAAACTCCATGAAGGCAGGCAGGGACCAACTATGAAACCTAGAGCTGTTGAATATAGTGAATGCTAAACTTATACATAAGTAGGGCTCAACTGAACCTCATGAGTGACTTTTACCTGGAGCTTTTACAATTATACTGCTACCTTAGGACTCAAGCATCGGTGAGCATGAGTCAGCACTGCCTCTCCCTGCTGTGGGGGGAAATAAAGGCTATAGAAACTGCAGTGCCTATTTTCCCCCAGGAAACTTATAGTCTCAAGTCTGGCCCTGAGAAATCACTTCTAAGGTATTCATAACTAAGAAGTCATTGAACAAGGTAGGGGCAGATTGTGATCATGATTAATAAGGAAATAAAGTGGGTGATGATAAAAAGTATATGTGTATGTGGGGGGGGGCAGGGAGAGGTGGGGAGACTTTGACATTTTACCGGTCATCAGTCCTCCAAGAGCTGGGGCATTTGAGCTGAGGCCTGAAAGATGAAAAGGAAGCAGTCTGCAAAGGTCTGTGGGAAGAACATTCCAGGCAGAGGAAATACCAAGTACAAAAGCCCCAGGGCAGCAAAGGGCTTGGGGTCTCTTAGTCTGGAACTGAGGCTTGTATGCCTGGGAGGTTAGAGAGATGGATGAGTTTGGAGAGGCAGGTGTGGGCTGATCCTGCTGGGCCCTGTAGCCATGATAAGGGAGGGTCATGAACATAAGAACAATTCATACCACTGAGACCTTTCCCTAAAACACCCTGTTACCACATGTTGGTGAATTAATCTACATTCTATCAGAATAGAGCAAATATGTAGCACCTGGTCACCCATTTTTCCATCACAGTTATGGACATATCAGAACAGTAAAGTTTTTCTGTTTTGGACTTCACCAGTTCAAACTTTGAACTAGTTCACACAGAGGTTAGACTATGAGATAATGGGTTTTCTATACTGCCTCCCATGCACTGTTTAAAACAGGCTCTCCAGTAAGTTAGAAGTCAGCCACAGCTGTGCAGCTGACACATCAGGCTTATTTATTCATTAAAGCCTATTCCCGTCTGGCATCATTTTGTTAACTCTCCTCCTATTGATATACACTGGAAAATGATTATTAAAAAATAAGAAATATAGTTTTGGAGAAAACATTAAATATATCAATTTTTAAAAATAGAATCAAAACCTAGTAGAGGAATTGCAGGATTGAACGGTAGGTCTACTTTTAGTTCCTTGAGTGTTCTCTAAACTTCTTTCCAAAAAGGTCCTATTACCTTGTATTCCCACCAGCAGTGTAGAAGC